>CM077821.1:24179021-24431215 GCA_039720395.1 Liquidambar formosana
TTATATATACGTATGACACCTCTTTTCTTTTTTATATTTTTCTTCGTTTTCAACAATTTCGGTGTTAATATATTTTGAACACTAGTGGATTGATCATACAAATAGCTGTTTCTTTTATATATACATTTTTTTAACATGAAATTTTATTGCCCACTTGTACCCTAAGTTTAATTTCACTTTCTCATTATTCCACAGTGCATTGATCATGCATTGAAGATTGGGCTGCCAGTGTTAGACTTGGATCGTGCAGATGCTGTATAGATCCTACTATGCTATATAGGACGATTCGTGCAATAGTACGAGTTCTGCAGGGTCGAGCTGATGCTGTTGAGGAAGGATGCACACCAGATATTGATTTAATGTACTCTCGGGAAAATAGGAGGCATCGTAGTGGTGGGAGCTCCACTTGATTTGGGTTGTGGGCAAATATAATTTTTCGGACTTGGATGATGTCATTTTTTGGACTTGGATTATGTAACTTTTTGGAATTAGATTATATGTGGTTATAGAATTGTATTATATGTGGTGGTGGGCAGATAGGGATAGGTTGCATATATTGTAGGTTATTTTGGACTTGAATTATATGAGTTTCTGGAATTGTATTATATGTGGTGGTGAGTAGATGAGGATAGGTTGCATATATTGTAGGTTATTTTGGACTTGAATTATATGAGTTTTGGAATTGTATTATATGTGGTAGTGGGCAGATGAGGATAGGTTGCATATATTGTAGGTCATTTTGAACTTGAATTATATGGGTTTCTGGAATTGTATTATATGTGGTGGTGGAAATGTGTTTTTTGCAGGTTATGTTTAAAGTCGAGAACTTGGTATGTTCCATTTTTAGGAGGGACCATGTCGAAATTTACAAAAAATGGTCAAAAGTTTTTGGACACCGAGAACTTGGTATAAGATAAATAATGGAGTTTAAAGTAACATAATTTCAAGAAATTGAGTACAAGAGAAATAACTTGCATCAGGGGTTAAATTCTAACCCCTTTTTGTCACACTTTTTGGTTTTTTCTTCCTTCGTGTAATTGGGATTCTCCTCCTACAATTAGTGGGAGCTCAAGTTAGGTGACGAAAGTTCATTCTAGCCTCGGCTTGGTTGAGCTTCTAATACTCTCACTTGGAGTTTTCGGATCAAGCATTGGCATTTCCATCTAAAAAAAATTGTTAGGTTTGGCGATATAGCACCAAACGGTGTTATTATGGAAATTCAAAATGAGATGTTCGGTGGTATGACTCCGAACATAATGCTCAAGTTCGACTTTAGAAGACCGAACATGTATGTAACGTTTGGTTATATGGCACCGAACATACTATTACGGTAATTCAAAATGATATGTTTGGTTGTATGAATCCGAACATAAAGCTTTTATTCGACTTTAGAAAACCGAACATGTAAGTAACGTTTGGTCACATAGCACCGAACAGTAGTATTACCGAAAATTCAAAATGATATGTTCGGTGGTATGACTCCGAACAGAAAGCTTTTGTTCAACTTTAGAAAACCGAACATGTAAGTAATGTTTGGTCACATGGCACCGAACAGTAGTATTACCGGAAATTCAAAATGATATGTTCGGTGGTATGACTCCGAACATAAATCTCTTGTTCGAATTTAGAAAACTGAACATCTAAGTAATGTTCGGTTATATGTTCGGTTGTATGAGTTCGAACATAAAGCCCTTGTTTGATTTTAGAAAACCGAACATTTAAGTAACATTTGGTTATATGGCACCGAACGGTATTACAGTAATTCAAAAGGATACGTTCGGTCATATTAATCCGAACATAGTGAACTAGTTTGGTTACATAAAACCGAACATTAGTATATTGTTTAGGAACTTAATGCCGAACAGGCGAAAATCTGTAATGAAAAAAACAAAATTGATTTGTCATAATTTTAACATAAAATCCAGAAGTCATTTCTGTCATTATCATCCCAAATTACTTTATTACACCAAAACAACGATCTATTAATCCAAAAAATTTTAACAATCTTTTGTCTCTTAAGGGACCTAAGAAAACAAGATAGATGATATTATAAATGGGCTAGTCAATGTCTACAGTATCACAAGTGTCAGTAGTCGCAACACTACAACCAATTACATTAAGGAAATTTTGAATTCTATAAATGTAAGGAGAATCCCAGTCTGCTGCCACAACATCGCGATGAAGTCGCAAAGTGGTAGCTATAGGAGGCACGGGATGACCCGCTTTCATGAACACCTATATGTTTGTTACACCTGTTGTCAATAGGAATAAAACTAAAAAGCATAAAGAAAAATAAATAAATAAAAGTTTTAAGATCAGACATGAATAAAATGGTTTCCATTTACGAACCCAATTACAATTTCTTTACATACGTGTGGAAGCATGGGATTTGATCTAAGTGGTAAAAAGGTAAGGCATTACTGCATTAAGAGATGGTACAAGACCACATTATAACGAGATGCAATAAGATGTCCCATATCAAGCATGCTCATACCCTGCAAAACCACCCTCAAAGTGTGCTAATCCAGATTTGATCTCATTTACCCTATGCACTGACCCATAAACCCTGAGTGTACAGTTGGTGGTTATAGAGTAACTCATCAACTAGATCTTGTCTCATAACCATCCATCCATCTTCTCCCTTTCCTATCAAGGCAGCAATAGCCCTAAAACCACAATTTCCATCAACCTGGACATCCTTGGTTTTAAATATATATTCTCTTATTCTAGCTGGAAATTCATCAATGTGTGATATTGGCTTTGCAGCTTTGGTAGGATAAACCTAAAAACATTATATCACGCAATCCATGAGGAAAATAAACCATCAACAATAAAAGTAATATGACAATAAAGGTAGATATTCTACCATCTATAACTACATCATTTTACCTTTTCTTTTGGTTGCCGCTGTGGCACAAAATGACCTGATGAGTTACTCGACTCTATATTGAATTCAGTTGAGCAACTATTATGTCGAGACTGTACGTACTCAAAGGCAGATGGGTCACGACGTGTGGATGTGTCAACCTTCACCTTTGGCCGGCCTCGTGTACGGTTATATGGTTCGGTGGGTTCTAGAAGATGCATGTGTACAATGTGGAGCTATTATCTCCCTCAACTTCTTTAGCATCTGCAATTGTGATTCTGTATCTTCGTCTTTGAATATCTAGAGAAACAAATCTAAATATGGTTGACACATTAATTTCAGATTTTATTTCTTAGTAGCAGGCAAGATATCAAGTTTTCTCCAAAATTGATCAATGCAGTCAAGTGGAATAGGTCGACCTTCCCTTTTGTATTCTGTAATCTCATGTGCACATGGTAAACCATGGGACTAACGGTTTGCGCAACCGCATGCTGAAGCATCAACCCCAATTGCTTTAGCATGCCGCTTCTGCACAAGGATATTTTCCAATGCAATTATAGATACCATGCCCCGAATCTCCTTTAATTCTGCACATGCAAACTTGTGTTTAGCAACTATTGAGCTCTTCTCAAACGATTCCTTGATTTCGGTGTACTGTAACTCAATCAAACTGTGCACCTCGCCCGATGATAACTCAAAGTTCAAGATACTACACCCTAGTTGCCTCTTTAACCTTGCATGTACACTTTCCACCTGGTCAATAAAATAAAATTTGTTAATATCAACATCTTATTGCTAAATTATAAATGTAACACACACTGTTTTGATAATTGCTTAGAAGCTACACCTGTTTGACGTCCGATTCCCAAAATGCATACATGTGTCCGTCTAAGCCAAGACAAACCTATCCTTGTAAGGGGTCAACCAACTACTTGACACATACTGTAAGGCCTTAGGATAGGTATTGTAAGTTCTTATGCAATATGTCCACTTGAGTTAAGTACTCAGATTCAGTGGCAGACAAGACAACTGTTTCCCATTGGGAGTTAAACTTCTCCCACTGATCTCCCGACTCAAAATACTTCTTACAATTACTTAGAACATTATTTGAAATGTGCCATCTACACAATAAATGCCTAGCATTGGGAAAAACCTTCTCAATGGCATTCATCAAGCTCAACTCTTTGTCCGTGATAATAACACCAGGTAAAATGTTTTGATCCTCAATAAGACTATGCAATCCATTCAATGCCCATGTGTAGTTATCTTCCCGTTCATACTGAATGTATACAAAGGCCACAGAGAATGTCAAGTTAGTTTATATGACTCCAACAATCTCAAATAAGGGAAGACGATATTTATTAGTCTTGTATATGCAATCCATTATCAACACATGTGGAAAGGCACAAAACAACTCCACACTACGAGGGTGTGCCCAAAATAAATCCAAAACGGCATCACTATCATCATAACTCCTATGCCATTCAATGTATTTATGCTCAGCTAAGTTACCCAACAAATATTGCATTTGTGATCTCCTAGCCTTCTCTTTTACCCTATTCTTTAGATGTGCATTGTAAATTGTCCTCAAGGTGCTTGTATTGAGTATATCCTTTCGCTTCAAAGTAACTAGAATGTCTTTAGGCCGACTCATTTTCATGGACATGTCAATCACTAATGAGTTCTCTTGCTCTGATAATCTCCTAGTATAAGAGTGCCCCTCGAGATACTTTACAACTTCATGATTATGTATTCCACATAAAACCTTCAACATCCATTCATTATCATTTGGCATCTTCTCACCCTTTAAGGCAAAAGGGTATCCACACTTCTTCGTACCAGTTTCCTTTCTTCGCTTCTTCTCATGTTCGGTCTCAACGTCTTTTTTCCTGTTTATATAATAGCCACCTCGCTCACAACCAAGCTTTAGTCTTGCTGTCATGTCTTTGCTTGTAACATCAGATTTGGTTATCACAATAACAAACCCATTTTGTCTTCCTACTTTTCGAGCCCAGTTGCATAATGCTTCTCTACTCTTAAAGACCTACACATGAAAATAAATTCATTTATATTCTTTAACTTCATGAATTATATTTATTCCATCAAGTAAATGAAAATTTTCATAAGTTTTATTTATCTCATAATTTGTTAATTCATTACTATAATCCATAACACATGACGACTCGTGGATGCTGGCTTTTGAGGAAGCCTAAGACAAGAATAAAACATGGTAAAATAAAAGTAATAATCCGATGCTTAAAAAAAAAAAAACAAAAAAACTATTCTAGAACTGTTCGGTTAATTCATACCAAACACTGACAACATGTTTGGTGTCTAAAACCGAACATATCTGTTTTAAACAGTCAGATGAAACCGAACATAATATTTATGATTAGTTGTTTAAAACCGAACAGCATTACTGGAAATTGAATAATCCATGCACAGTTCGGTTTTCTAAAACCAAACAAAATAGTTATGCTTGGTTGTGTAAAACTGAACATTACTATAATGCTTGGCTGTGTAAAACCGAACATTACTATAATGTTCGGATCACTAGAGTCGAACATGCACGACTGCATTAAAAAAAAATTGCCATTTTTGCATACTTTGAAGCCAAAATACATACCTCCTTGTTGCTAACACCATTCTAACTGACTTCTTCCTCCTCCATTGCTCATAAAAATGTAAAAACTACTACAAATGGGTTATGGATTTTTGTTTAAGAGTTGTTGTGAGAGAGTGAGGGATGAAGATGATATATTGGTTAGGGGTGGTTATGAGAGAGTGAGAGATGAGGATGAGAGTTGCCGGAAAAGCGCCTGAGAAAGTTGCTGGAGAAAGTTACTGGAGAGAGTGCCGGGGAGTGGAACTGGAGAGGTGAGGGGTTTTGGCGCGCAAACGTGAGGATTCAGATGAGGGGTGGGGTGGGTTAAACACTTGATGCCCATTTTGGTCATTTTGAAGCATCATTTTCTCATTAAAAAATTGGGGGGGGGGAGGGGGGGAGGCAACTTAACCTTTTTGGGGGTTGCATTAGCCGTTCCCTAATTTAATTTGTTGACTACTTTTATTTTATTTTTATTTTTTTCTCTCTATGGAGGTTTTGGTATGTTTTGTAGATGTGTTCCAATATCTATCTATTTTATTATTATTATTATATAAAAGATACTATGCCACGTGGTATGTCTCTTAAATCTCTCTTTTTTCTTTTTTTTTTCTTTTATTTTAAAACATTGAACTACTACGTGGTACCTCCCTCATAATAAATGTGAGCTTTAATTTATTTTGGGCAAATAAAATTAAAAAAAAAAAAAAAATCAAATGACCACGTATGCTTATTCGAGCTGCTAATTAATAGGGTAGGGAAAAAAATCAGTTGGGTGATTTGGGGCAAAAAAAGTGGCCGTATTTTTCTCCAAAACAAATTCAGAATGTAATTCATTTTGTGATTCTGGGAAGAAAAAAATTCGTTTGGTGATTTTGGAGACACACACACACACATATATATATATATATATATACTAGATGTCGGCGCACACGCTGTTTGCTGTGTACCAAAAAAATCCATCTAAAAAAATGATTAAAGATAATAAGAGAAAGGAAACAGTTTTTAAAAAATGAGAAAAAAAAAAAAAGAATTGGTCTATTGGAAGTAGTTACAGGTAATCATTGTTAAAGAACAGATATAGTTTTAGGAGTTTCTAAAAAAGTGGTGGGAGTTTAGAATTGCTTGTAGAAATGATTATTTTAATCCTAAAATACTATTGTCTCCTAAAATCAAACGAGGGTTTTTTTTGTACTTTAATTTGTACATCTAACCAAAAGTATAGCTCTTTTTTATAATAATATAAATCCGTGTGTACGTGTGCGCGTGTTTTCTAATGTAACAACCCCTATATACCTGGGATGTGACCATCTCTCGGCAAGGGGATTTGTGAGCTAAAAAAAAATTATAAAATAAGAAGAAAAAAACTGACAGTGTAGATGCAAGGGGATTTGTGATTTGCACCATGCGTTGACAGCGGAAGAGGGTGAATACCTGGGATGTGACCATCTCTCGGCAAAATAAAAAAACCTTTGAATTTGTAATCACAACTCCGCTCAAATATTCTCTTCCAGTAACCACGTACAACGACTATTGTTTGTTTATTTATTTACTTTTATTATTATTTTATTTGTGCTTACCAATTATGTAATCTAGATGGCACACTGTATTGACGAAATCTTATTGAGGTTGGGGGCTGTTTTGGCGTTTTGGGTATGTTGTTTTAGCTCTTAAAAAAAAAAAAAAAACCATTTTTAATTTTGGCCTGATCGAATAAACAAAAAACCTCAGTGAAGAAATTGGACTATTTTACCTGCGCTATATAAATAAAGTGGAAGTGGGTTTTATGGACTCATGGACTGAGATCTAATATTGGTCAGTTGAGCTAGGTTTTACAGAATTAGCAATAATAATAACAATTATTATTCTTATTAAAAGGATTATTAAGAACAATATTAATCAACATTGATACCAACAGAACAATATTAATTTTTTTTTTCAAAGTCTATTATGTCAACTGGAGGCGATACACTTTTATAGTTTTAGGGGTATTGTGTTTTCTTGGTTGCTCTTGAATAGTGAGGAATTTGTTCATTTAAAATTGATTATTTTGTTCAGCCCATTATGCATACGAAAATTGTTAATGTTTAATGTTGAATAATTATTTCCTATTGACATTATAATAGTGAAGACAGAATTTGAGTAATTTGTCCGCATTTAATGTGGTCATGAAATATTGTTTATGATTCTTGTTCGTTGTGTTTAATGCGTGGGGCACTGCTATTACTATGACTAAAATACAGATGTTGGATTTTGGGTAGTAAACCTTAAGGCTCTATTTTTAGACCCCCCACCCACAAAAAAAAAAAAAAAAAAAAAACTTTAATGCTTTATTTGATTCTCAGATTTTGTCAAGAAAATCTATATATATATATATATATATATATACTACCTATAAAAAGATGAATGTGAAAAACTTTTGATTAACTAATATACCCTTATTTTAATTTTTAAATACACAACTATCCTCCTGCATATATAAGAAATATAACAATATAAAACACATACCTTAATAAGAATTTTAAGGAAACTATATAATTACTTTTCTGCATATATAAGAAATATAACAATATAAAACACATACCTTAATAAGAATTATAAGGAAACTATAATTCGTATAATCATTAGAAATTTTAAAGACAATAATACCTTCTTTTTTCTTTTTTTTTTTAATAATAAAACCTCTTTAAATATAAACTATTTATGTATTTATTATTTTGTATTTAAGAATATTCACGTGCAACGCACGTGTGCTATATCTACTATATATATATACTACCTATAAAAAGATGAATGTAAGAAAAACTTTTGATTGACTAATATACCCTTATTTTAATTTTTAAATACACAACTACCCACCCTTCTGTATATATAGGAAATATAGTAATATGGAAACTATAATTCTAAAACACATACCTTAATATATAAAACACAAATAGGAATTCAAAGGAAACAGAAACCATAATTCTTATATGATAAATAGAAATATATAGGAATATAGAAATTATAATTCTAAAACACATACCTTAAAATATAAAATATAAAATATAAAAAATATAAAATGTTTATCTTTAAAAATATTTATGAAAAAAATATAAAATGTTTATGTATTTATTATTTTGTATAACTAATATTACTTAAAAATATTCATGTGCAACGCACGTGTGCTATATCTAGTATATATATAAAGACTTGTACCTTTTTTTATTTGATTGCAATAGAAAATTGGAAGAAAAAAAATGATTAAGAAAAATCAAAATTGCTTACAAATGGTTTCCCTTCTTCAGTAATTTTAATTGTTTTCTTTTCTTTTCCCTTGTTTTTTCGAAGATCCAAACAGAGACAAGAGGTTTCAGTTTTACAGCTCGAATAAAGCCAAGCGGCTTGAAAAGGCTAATTGATTAACAAATAAAAAAGAACAAGACACATCCACTTCGCAAAGACATTGGAGA
Source organism: Liquidambar formosana (assembly GCA_039720395.1). Lineage (NCBI taxonomy): Eukaryota > Viridiplantae > Streptophyta > Magnoliopsida > Saxifragales > Altingiaceae > Liquidambar > Liquidambar formosana. Next base: position 24,187,945 of record CM077821.1, read on the forward strand.
CTTCAAACTTACCACCAAACTTCGTCTTTTAAGCCAACTCCTCATGTACGTCAGGTTTCCCGGCCCAGCTCTAGAGAAATCAGCTGCAAACTTGTAATTAAGCTGAGGATCTTTCATTCCTTTGTCTATCATTTCCTCCACATATTTACAAGCCTCTTCTGATCTTCCCCGCCAAAGCCCCCCGATGACGATGAAGACAGTACAAGAATTATCATCGGGGCAACACCCCTTGGGGCCCATCTCGTCCCAAACTGAATGACCCATTTCATAGTTTCTCGTCAGGAAGTAGAATTTCATCATCATGTTATGAGTGTGGAGATTTGGTTGAATGCCTCTCTGAACCATGTTCTTGTAAGTCTAACCGCGTCATCTAGCATTTGCCGATTCGTCATCAATTTGATCAAGGCATTGTTTGTATATACAAGCCCATCTGGCCGGCAACCCTTTTTCTTTCGTCTCCGTCAACAACCCATACACCTTGTTTTATCTTCTTCTGGTTCCCAAACCCCGTTATCAAACATGGTAGACTGCAGCATCCGGTTCACATCCAGAATCAAGCATCTCATCAAAATATTCAACATCTTCTTTCATCTTCATTTGCTTGCATCAATCCCTAATCAAAATAGTATAGCTCCGTACATTAGGCGATGGCCCCTTGGCCTTCATGACTTCAAACAGCTTAATAGCATCCGACTTCTTCTTAACCCTTAACAACCCTTCAAGCATCGTATTATGCGCATTTTTTATTCCTCTGTCAAGAGCTATACTAAGACCATTCCTCAAAGCTGGAACCGATGCATTACCAAGCTTAGACGAAACAACAATGAAAACCCTACCTCTATCATCTTGAAGAATAACAGTCTCCGTTATAACAAATAAACATTTTTTTTCCTTTGACAATCGATAGAAGCTGCTGTTACTCCTAATCATTCTTAATGTCAAATGGGTATCATTGCTTCTCTATATGCTTGAACCCGAGATCACTTATATAATAAGACAAATACCATTAGACTACCATGCTATTAGCAACGAATAAACATGTTTGCATGGCAATTAAAATTGTCAGAAGTTTTAAAAACATGGGAGTAGATGTGTATGGGTAAAGCACAAAGCAAGAGAAGAAAAATAGAACCACCACCAAAGATGGTGGTTTAGTGGGAAAGGTATAGGAGAATAGGTAGTCAAGGGTTCGAGTCTTGGGGGTTGTAGCATGATGTATATATGTCCGTTGATGGTCCTACTCATGCACTAGAACCTTTGGTGGGGCAAAAATTAGGCTAAGTCCTAACCAACTTGAAGGAACACTTGCGATTTTGTAAGTCCATCTAGACCCTCCTGTTATTAGTTCCTTAGTGGGTAGAGGAATAGAGTCACCAAGATTGGCAGGGCCAGTTCTAAGGGCAGGCAAGCAAGGCGGCAGCCTAGGGCCCCACATTTTGGCTAAGAAATGAGAGCCCCATTTTGAGACTAACCCTTGTAGTAGGCTGATTTTTTTTTTTTTTTTTTTTTTTTTCCAAATAGAACGGTTATTACAACCCCTTAATTTTATTTGCACACCCTACTAATTTTTATTTATCAATGTTTTACAAAAAATATAGAAGGTTTTTATGAAAATTTGTTCCGTAATCCACTAGAAAACATCATTGTGAACAACTTTGCAAAAGAAAGTTTTTCCAAAAAATTTATCGTTTAAGTGAATTTTTTTGATAATTTACCATCTATGTTTAATTTTTGGCCAAAAAATCCACTTAAACGAAAGATTTTAGGAAAAATTTATTATGCAAAGTTGTTCAAAATGATGATTTCTAGTGAATTATACGGTTAATTTTCTTAAAAACCTTTTATATTTTTCTAAAATCTTAAGAAATTAAAATCAATGGGATGTGTAAACAAACTTTATGTCAGTACTAGGAAAAAAAAAAAAAAAAAAAAGGGTATAAAAGGTACCATTTTAAGAGTTCGCCTAGGGCTCCAAAAAACTCAGAACCGGCCCTTAAAACTGGTTGCCTCCCTTCTACCCTTATACACGCCCAATTAAAAAAATATAAAAATATGAAAACCTCATTTTTAGGCTGCAAGTAGGAAAGAGCATAGACTCTTGAACCTCGCCTTTTTTTGTGGGTAGTTGATAAACATGCATGCAATCTGTTTCAAAACAAGTGAAACAGTGGACCCAGGGCGTTTGCATCTTTCTTTAAGTGATCTCGATGTACCCGATCCCCAAACCCCCTATAATATAAAGCATTGAGAGAAGCGTAGAACGGGACTAGCTCTTTTCTCAATGCTTTATATTATAGAGGGCTTCCCCAGATACTTTCAACTCATATCGGAGCAAGGTTTTTCAAATCCTACTGAGACTGAGACCGCGTGAAGCAATACCACATTCTCAATACCCTGACAGACACCGATCCGATGTAGGGCTTCCTTCTTCTCTTGTTCCTATTTCCATACCGTATCGATCGGCCGATCGTTCCCCTTCCTCTGGAAAAACTGGCAAATAGCATTTCCCTGTAAGTGGCATGTCAAAAACGAGGCTCCGAAGGAGATCCCACCTATATTTAAAATTTAAAAGTAGTCTTTTTTGCCATCTTTTGAGGGTTCTTCACCAAGGGAAATCGACTTCATCACTTTTGCCAGCGAGATCAAACAATTCCAAGATTGACATACCTTCCTTAAGTAAAACAGGGCCAGTCAATTTTACAAATGGGTGGCACGAAGAGTCTCATGATTGGAACGATCGGTCACGTAGGGAGGAGCTCCTTCACTCTGATCGATCCATGGAAGTCGCAGGTCCAGGTGAATGAAAGAGACAAAAGACAGGACCAAGCTATAGGGATGTTTCAACCCGTCTTGCTTGAAGCTTTGCTCCATATCTAGGTAGGATAAGGATTCAAGCACAACCATTGATTGTCTGGTCCACTCACGAGGATAGTAGCCTTTGATCTTCTCTTATGCGGTTAATCCACCCACGAAGAACCTCTGCTTCCATATCCGCCGTCTAGTTCATAATTGATGATTGCATCGGCGGTTTGGTTATTTCATTCATTTCGGGAGACGGAGAGAGCTGACACTTGGGGGCCATCCTGTAAGCCAAGTAGCTATCGAAGAGCGTAGGAGAGAGATCAAAGAGTAGTCCTCTTGTGACAGACAACCTTAGAAGCGGATTCCTATCCTTGTGAGGTTGACTTGAGAAGTTCTGCTCATGTAGCTCTCTTTGACTCCTTATGTTGGAACTAAGCATTTCCATACTCCTGAGGCGACAGATGCTTTCGCTCTCTCTAGGCGCAGACTGATTCTTTTCGGCCCTGAGAGCTCGGAGTATCATCTGGGAGAGCGGTTCACTCGTCAGATTGATCTCTTTCTAAATACAGAACATAAACAGCACACCGAAACTTATTTTTCCACGCGTCAGTGTGACATTTTCCTTAAAAAGAAACCAAAACAAGACCAAAAAGCCCCTTAAAAGATTTAATTCAATACAAGATAATGACTTTACGTAAGTTTTGTAAACTAACAAAGTAAATTAGTCTTCATTGAATAAATTTGTGGGAAGATAGTTTCTATTAGAATTCATCTGTATTAATTACTCCTTGAAAGATCATCCCACCATTCTGACCTCATGTGACTATTTTGATCAGAATATCTTCCGAACGATGTACCCATAAAACAAAATAAAAATTAGAGAGAGAGAGAGAGAGAGGAAGTCAGCTGAGCACACTATACTCGGAAATTTAAATAAAATAAGGTATTAAACTATTAACTAACGAAATATATCAAAAAAAAAAAACTAACGAAATATATCACACAGCCTTACAACCTATTCAAGGTTCATATCAGTTTATTTAAATATATTTTTAAAAAAGGAAGAAGAAGAAACAAAAAGAACTATACATTACATATTTGTGACTAACTTCTAAGTAGTAATTAATTCAATCTACCCGTGTAAAGAACTGGCTATAACTCATTGCTGGTCCTCAGATTCCTCTAAGAGCAAGCAAGAGAGGTTGTCAGACCCCTGATTCAAAATTGAATCTGATTGACCTAGCAGAGTGACCCTCTTTCGCAGCAGTGTTTCTATAGTGGGGCACTTCCTCTTCCGCCCACCTCTTGGCCTCATTCGAAACTGCTCGTCAGACTCCACAAAATCCCCCTGGGCCCAGGACAATATAATACCATGTATCAGTTCTTTTTTCACCATCTTTGGTGTTTAAAAGAGAATAAAAGAGGGAGAAGGGGGGAGGGAAGAAAGATTGTCCAAATAGATGTACAAACTTCAGGGAATCATGATGAAGAAAGTAAGCAAAAAACTTACAGGGGTAAAAACATGGCACCCAGTTTTCTCATGGTTATCTCTTACATGCCTGAATGAGAATGTCATACCACAACCTGGAATGCTACAGGCGAAAGGTCTGAGTCCAAGGTGCACAGCCTTCACATGCTGATGAAGATTTGATATCTGTTGGTAAAAATGCAGTTAAAAATCAGTAGAAGCAAAACGAAAACTATATTCTCCATACTAGGCATCATAAGAATCCAACAGTGACTCCCAAAACCAAAATACCCCAGCGCCCACCCTGGACACGTTAACAAATTTAAATAAAAAAAAAAGGTCCATTATGTTGTCCCATTAAGTTGGAATTATTTGTGTTGGCATATAATTTTGTGAATGACTTCTTCAAATATGAATGGGGCAATTAGAAATATGAAACAGAAGCATTTCATAAACTCTAAAAATTGATCTTGTCCCATCAATTATGATGTTGGCTCTTGACCTCTTCTGATGAACCCATGCCAGATGATGGATTAGTAACTTGGATGCAATATAAAATACAAATGGATCCATTACAATTCCAGCAAAAAACCAAACAAGCCATAAATAAATGAAAATAAAATTGTTATAATGCTAAAAGCATCTTACGCTTGAAAATGTGTGGAGACAACCCTTGAAATCACATTTAATTCTCTCCAATGAACATCCCACTTCATGCGTACGGAGGTGCCGCTTGATGTTCTTCTTCAGTTGCTTGGTCCCACATACTTCACAAGTTATATATTGGTGGCACAACTTGAGATGAGCCTTAAGGCATTGATCATTGGTGAAATGCTTCATACAACCAGGTTCAGAACATATGGCCTCCACTGAGTCCAGCTTAACTGCAGTAGTAAAGGCATTCATCAGATATTGCAATTGATAAACCATTCAAATTCCTAACGTCTCCACTTTCTCCAACAGTTTGAATAAAATAAAATAAAAAACGTAACATAGAATATTTGCACCTCCATTATACACCAAGAAATAAAAGGCCATAGATTGGGGTAACAAATATGAAATAAAGTAACAAGCAAAGCAACTTGCCATGAGAATCCTCATGCTTCCGCAACTTTGATGGAAATTTGAACACTTTCCCACACCCAATTTCCTGGCATACATATTGCTTTCGACCTTTGATGTCAGAGGAAGTCGACTCTTCACTATGAAGTTCTTTAACATGCCTCTTCATATTGCCTTGGAAAGCGAACTCATGGTTGCAGTTCTCAACAGGGCACTTTAAGAGTTTTCCCTGATGCCGAAGAAGGTGGCGCGTCAAGTGGTCTCTCCTTCTATAGCTGGAATGACAATCATCTAGTGGACAAGTGAATGGCCTCTGTAACAAAGAAGTACTAAGAAAGTCTTCAAAGCCAGCTTTTCAGAGATAACTAACCAGCTTCAACAAATAAAAAAGATTAACAAGCCTGAAAACCTTACTATAGAACAGTGCGTGATAGAGGCTCGCTTGATGGAGCTTCTCAGGAGGTCCCCCATCCTGATACTGGTCCATTCAAGATTAAACTGTAGCCTCTCGCATTTTGGAGTTCTTAGTGTGGGATCCAATGCTTCACGCCATAACTTCCATCAGTTTTTTCCCATCATTTCAATCACTCAATATACTTTAGGCCCTGCAACATTATTTCATCTTCAATGCATGCAAGTACTAAACATAAAAAAGCATGTCAAATAAACTTTATACTCAGCAATTTGAACACAATAATTACATGCTACCCCCCACGGCCCCACCAGATATAAGATGGATTTTTATCCACCACCTGAGGGAATCAGCTTCCAAAAGCAGTTCCGCCACATATAGGATCAAGCTCGTAGAGCCAGTAAGCAAGAGATATGGTTAACACCAGAAGCTCATGGTTTTGTCTTTTCTTAATTCCTAAAGATACATGTTATAAAATGCAAGAATAATAATACAGCTACTTGAGAATAATGAACAAATACCTCAAGCGAATGGCTTTGAATATGTTGCTTCAAGTAAGCTGGTTTACAAAAACTTGCCCCACATTCTTCACAAGTATTGGACTTCGCTCCCTCTGCTTCCCCATCTCCCTCAATTTTTTGCTCTTCAATCTCCTCCTAAGCAGAAAGAAGACAAAAAAAAGAAAGAAAAAAAAGCAAATAAAAAGAAAAAATAGAATCAAGTACAATCCGATGCCGTCAATTTCATGTTTTATAGGTAAACCAGAAGAAAAGGATATTTCAGGCTGTTTTGGTCTGCCTCAGCCTATTATTGACTATTTATCGTCAATAATAGTAAAAACACCAAAAAAAATCACAAACTTGTTTTCTATTTTTAAACTTTCTCAGCAAACAAACAGGGCAAATTGAACCCAGATTCTCATTTCTTCTGCCAAAAATGTAGTAATAATAATAATAATAATAAGAATAAGAATAGTACCTTAAACAGAAGATATAGGGTTGCAGATATTTTCAAAAGACTTAATAGAAAAACTAATCTCAGCTGCATAACTACAAAAACCCACTATCACAGAGAGGGACTAGTTTTCAACCAGTAGTTTGGATTGTGATTTAACAATAATGCTGGCCCTTGTCCGATCATCCGACAACTCACACGGTACATTAACTAGAACCCTTTTCATTGAATTTGTGATGTTAGTGTGTTTTCACGAGAAGTTTCAAAAAACTGAATGATGTAAACCAATTCATGTAGCCGACCCCATGTAGTTGGGATTAAGGTTCAGTTGAGTTGAGTTAGTTGAGTTTCATAGAAGCTTTTCATTAAACATCTCCTTCACAACATCACCAAGGCAAGCTCACACTCAACATTGAGCAAACATTGAACAAAGGTTGGGATTGGACATCGTCAAGGTTCAAAAGGACTTCACAAATAACAGGCGTTATTTCAATGCTAGGGATTTTGGGTAGGGGTGTTCATGGTTAAGTTTGAGGCTAGAATTCGAACTAAACCAAAGTGATTCGATTTGAGGATCAAAGATCAGAAGGGAGATTCAGTTGACCAGTTTCGGGAGACTGTCCAGTTGCAGAACAAAAGGAATGGTTTCGTTGATAACTGGTTGCGTCGGACTGGTATACTTGTCCTCTTGGAATTTTTGGTTTAATACTAGAATACATATATATTCGATTGGAAGAGAAGCGCACCTTGACTCATGCACTGATGAACTCATATGCACAACTCCTAAACTCCTGAGAAATCAGGAACTGGTTTGAAAGCTTCAAAACTATATGGAATCAACAGTTTCTGTGGGTACAACGAGCTTTATGATTATCAAAACCCCTAATATTTGTAAGTGCCCAGAAAAAAAAAAAAAAAAAAAAAAAAAAAAAAAAAAAAAAAAACCTAAAATTTAAACTGTACTCTTCCTCTAGATCTACCATCAATAACAAACAATATATAAGAGACAATAGCACATGAATACATACATTCATATATATATATATATATATATATATAGAGAGAGAGAGAGAGAGAGAGAGAGAGAGAGATGTAAACCTGGTGGTGGGAGAGGATGTGGGAGGTGATGAGAGACTTCTTGGACCTGCAAATGCCACAGTAATCGCAGTAATATCGCCTTATGTCTCTGAAAATCGGCCCTTCTCTCTCTCCTTCTTCCTTCATTTCTCTTACAATCCCTAGAGAGAGAAACCTTAGCGAGAAGAATTGAAGATATGAAAGGTGCAGCTCAAAGATTTCTAGGGTTTTCAGCGTATATACGTATCATACTTATGAGACCCGGACCGGAAACTAACCCGGTCGAGAGATCAAGTCACCTGTCACCGCTTCATCAACCGAAGATTATTCCTAATACGGTGTCAGTCTTTCATAATACCCTGTATTAAGGATCTTAACCGCTACCATCTCTCATATGATATCATCCATGTGTCATGGAATTAAACCTCCTCAATGCCCTTACGTGCGTGTAAAGGTAATTAAGGAAAGGGCAGCGGATTTTTATTTATTTATTACGGAGTACTTATTTTTAAGGGTAAATTACACTTTCCTCGTCAAAATCAGACAATCAACTCCCTACATTTTCATTTCTTTTTTACTTTACCCCCTTTCGTTAACGGGATGCCAGAGATTTGGATGAAAAACTGTCACGTGCATCACACGTGACATTTGATAAAAACTTAATCCCTAAAAGACCCCTTTTGCTTGGTGGACGGATGGTTTTACCCCTCAATATCACGTGATGTATATCACATGATATATCTCACCAATTCACAAGAACCCCTCTTCTATCACTTTCATCTAACAAAGTCTAGGTTCACTTTCATCACTTTCATTTGACGAAGACCAAGCTAGCTTTGCAAGGAGAGTCGAGAGCCAAGCTTTGCAGCGAGAATCGAGACCAATCTTTGCAAGACTAAGCTTTGCAGCGAGCAGATCTGGAAGGTTAGTCACTCTCTCTCTCTAACTCTCACTATCTTTTTCTCTTTCTCGATCTTTAAAAGCTTGTGTGGTTAGGGTTTGGGATTTTTTGGGTTTACAATATTTGTAATACCCCGAATATTTATTGATTTAATTTTAGTGGAATTGTTCACATGATGATAATTTAAATATTTTATATTGAAAATGAAGATAAAGTCAGTTGGATATTGAGAGATATTATATTAAATTGTCTAGTGTGGAGAAAGATGATTAAATTGTGATTGTGATACGTGTATATATATATATATATAGTTGGGGGAAAGAAGAGACAAAAGAAGAAATGAGATAAAAAAAAAAAAAGAAAAGAAAAAAAAGAAGAAAGAAGATTGGTTTTTCGTGGAAAAGAAGAAAAGAAGAGTCAAAAGAGTTAATAAACAAGGAAGAAAAAAAGGTGGCGGGTAGGTGAGAAGAGAAGAAAAGAAAGAAGAAACAAAAGAAGAAACAAAGGAAAGAAAGAAAGAAAGTGGCGTGTGAATAGAAGGAAAGAGAAGAAAAGAAAGGAGATAGGACGGGTAGGTGTAGAAGAAAGAAGAGGAAATAAATGAAGAGAGAGAGAGAAAGAGAGTGAAGGAGGAAAGGACGGGAGAAAAGAAGGGAGAAAGAGAGAAGGAGAGAAGGAAATAAAAGGAGAAGAAGAGAGGAGAGAAAGAAATAAAAAAGCAGGGAGGAAGCGAGAGAGGCAAAGGGCCGATGGTCCATTGCCGGATCAGGGGAGTTCTAATCACGCATGCGAGTATGGATTTTATATTTTTGAGCAGATTTATACGTCTACAGTGGTGGTTATTCATTTTATTCACTTATTTTTGAGGTAGGGGGTTTAATTCTTGTACAGTAAATGATGATTATTTTGAAGCATATGTTAAGATTTGATTTATGCAATGTGATAATTATTGATGGTGATATATTTGAGGTATATGATGGTTGATTTCATTGATCAGTGGATTATATTTGAGGTTCGTGATTTGGAGTTCATATTTGATTTATATATTATTTTGAATATATAAATATTTGCATGTGATTTTTGAAACATTATTTATTGTATAGGAATTGAATTTCCTACTGGGCTGCTGTTCGCTCACCCAATATATTTTCAGGTGATCATTATTAGAGGCACGTAATAGAATTGGGGTCAAGATTTGGAGAGACTATTGTGTACATGTATTTTTATTTAAAGATGATGTAATTTTATTTATTTGGTTCGTCAATGTATATTGATGATGATTTTTGAATTAAACATCGCTACCCGCAGCTGCGCAATACTCTGTGTTTTCAAAAGAAATGTATTTTTGAAAAGGTTTATTTGTACGGAGCTCATAAAAATTGTACGCGTTACGGTTTATAAATTTTACGGCGTTACAATATTACTGTGAACATTTGCTAATTTTTATGTTTTTGTATGTTAAGGTTGGGAAATATGTGCTCTAACAGTTACAAGATTTCCTAAAATTTTTTGGGTTTTTTCTAGATTTTTTTCATTTGTGTTATAAGCAGAAATGTAAACTTTAACCGTCTTTTTTTTTTTTTTTAAAATAATTTTTAAGCAGATGGCTTCTAGTCAATCCGTTGAAGCCACAAATTTTGGACCTAGATGCCATTGTAGCCTACGAGCTCCACTAAGGATGTCACTAACTGAAATGAATCCAAGAAGATAGTTTCATGGATGCGTAAAGTATAGGGTATGTCACTACTGGGTTGTCATTGTTATATAATCTCAATAAATTTTGAAAAGTATAATAATTTGTTATAAATTTTGAAAAGTATAGGGTATGTCACTACTGAGATGTCATTGCATACTTTTGTAGATGAACGGCGGTTGCAGATTTTTTGAATGGGTTGATCATCATATATGTTCTCGAGGGAGAGTGTTTGCATCAGCGATATTGTCACGACCCGGAAATAGGCTATGACGTGTCAATAGAGAGAAGAATAAATGAAATGAGGTTCAAGGATGGTTTATAATAAAAGTTATAGCTTTATAAAATATTTTTTTTTAGAAAATCCGGTATGGTCCTGTCTGAAAATAGGACATACCAAGTTCTCGACAGTTTAAACCTGTTCAATTTAAAATCAAAATCAATCAACCATCCACACAGGTAATTAAAATAAGCTGGCATACTAGTTCCCACAGAGTCCTATTGTCAATACAGGCAGTATATAATACAATAAGTCGGTCTGAATAATATACAGGCTATAAAAATTTCAAAATGCATCTCCACACCATCCACAATGCCATGCTTATTCTAAGTTTGATGTAATGCCTCCTCATAAGAGTCATCCCTACTTTACTCAAAGTCTGCAAAAGGGTTTTAAAAAAAAATAGGCGTGAGTATAAACTCAGTAGAATACATTTTTCAAAGTTGTATATCAAGGTTTTAAAACCATTATAAACAAATAAGTAAGGTGAGATAACAAAAGGTTACATATCACAGTTTAAAATAGGTACAGGAGAGCGTGAAAATTAATCCTAACAATAATCCATCATATCTGGCAATCCATATCATCAGTCTTTCAAACTGAATAATCCTCCCCAGGTCATATGGGGCCCTCGCGCGCGGAAATAAGAGGAAACACGGCAAGACATCCCTATCTGGGACTGCAGTAACCTCAAGAGGAAACACAGCAAGACATCCCTACATGGGACCGCAGTAACCTCAATTCGGGCACATAACCCAGGACTATAGGATAGGAAGACACGGCACGACGTCCCGTTCCTTTGGGACCGCAGTAATCCTGTCTCCAGTAGCCCTCATCACCATATTCATATCATTACCACTTTTCTTTTCATTTATTAACTTCATAATTCCCACAAAAACCGGAAAATTATATATATTTTCCAAAAACCACATAGTAAGTTTATTCCTTGAAAACCACATAAGATAACTTCATAAATCATGATAATCATTTCCCAACCATTTTCCAAGTAATGATTTCAAAAACATTTATATAAAAGTGACCCCTAAATAGTCAATAGCAAGAATTTAACAAATGGGTTTTCAAAATCAACCCATTGTTCCCCAAATCATGTGAGGGTATGTAAAATGACACAAATATAGTGAAATAGGGTATAAAACAAAACCCTAACTTCCCAAATCTATGAATTTTTAAGAAGTTCAAACCCCAATCCCATGTAAACATGTATCACATCATGTAATCATGCAAAAACCCATGATAATATACCAAATCACGCATACAATGGTCTACAACCATGAAAAATGCACCTACCTCTCAAATGGTAGCTAGAAACGTGAATCCAAGGGTGCACATGCGTAGATCGAGGTGGAAATCACAAGATTGGAGCTCCGTGAGGTCTCGTGCTTCGCCGTCGGCCTCTCCTTTCTCCCCGCCACTCTCCTTCTCTTTTTCTCTCTTTCACTCTTCCTCTTGGCTGAGAAGAATGGGTAGAAACCCCTCAAGGGTCGTGTTTATAGAGGAGGTATAAGTGAGGGGCATAACAGTCTTTTTACCCCATAAAAATCTTGTTTTTCAGCAAAATCGCGCGTTTTAGCCGACTATAATGAGTTATAGTCGACTAAAACTCCCCATAAATAGTATCATAACATTCTGCCTGACAATATAGTCGACTATAAGTTCCTATAGTCAGCTAAATTGTACAACAGGCATAAAATAAATTCTGCCTGACAATATAGTCGACTATAAGTCCCTATAGTCAGCTAAATTATTCAGCATATAAAAAAAGAAGTATGTAGCTCATTCTACCTAACAATATAGTCGACTATAAATTCCTTTAGTCAACTAAATTGTTCAACATGCACAAAAAGAAGTGTGTGGCTCACCAAACTCTACTCTATCACTTTCCAACCCAAAATTCTTATCAATCAAACCTTGAGTCCTCACAGATATTGCCAAAGTATTATAAGTTGCAAAAAACCAATGCACAATTAGAAATGGAGGTGGCAAAGTACCGAGCTAAAGAGCAAAGATGCAGAGTATAGTTGCTGTTGTGTTTTGCATTAGATTTAGGATTGAGCATTTGTTGGTTGATTGTGAATTCTGCTACTAAAGGGCACCTTTATTTGCCTTGAGGGCAAGGGCCGGCATATTGAGCTTTTATAATGGCTATGAATGTATTCCCAAAACAATTGGAGTAATTTTGATGGTCACCTGTTATACGTATGAAGACAAGTGTGACTTTTAGTTAACTATATGCCATTAGTGATATTTTGTAATGAATATGCCTTATTGCAATGTGCACTAATTAGTATCTATGTGGAATTTACCTAAAAAATTGATGAGTTTAGCCCCCTTACTTGTTATCATTATTCATACATGTAGAAGGGCATGCTCTGCAACTTCTTTGCAAGGTAGCAGCTAATTGACAATATCTCAAGTGGGGTGTTGGGGTTTGAGGGTAGTCAAGGTAGATCCCATTAATCACAGCTACATTATAGCAATCTAATACTCAAGAGAGCTTTAATATAATCCTGTAAGTAATGAATGCTTCAATTACCTTCATCAACATGAAGATTGTAGTCCCCCCCAAAGCATATCCCTATCAAAATTCCTAATTATTCCATCTTTATATTCTAACCAAAACAGACGTTTAGTTCTCAACCCAAAAACAAATTGGATTGCTTCTTTGATGGCATCAGCAGTGCCATCAATACCAATCCTTCTTGTGTAATCACCCCACTTAACTGTTGTAAGCCTTCCACCATATGCATGACTCTCCCCACCTGCCAAAAAGGGTAAAATGAAAAGAGAACAAATTGCCTTCTTCATTACCTATAAACAAGCAAATCTCCTACTTAAAACAACAGGATTACCACAAAGACATCCAAGAGTGTTAAATAGTTATCTCAAACAAAGAGTCAGAATAGTGCCTTAGAATTGACTAAACTGCCTTTGAAAACATTCACTTGGGCAGATTATTCTTTGTGGAAAATACTTACTGGAGAAGTGCTCATAATAAAGTTTGAGTTGCTTTGACAATAAAAATTGCTCTCATCCACAGCATAGTCTACTTGGAGCATTAAATTATACATTCTTAAATATATGTTACGCTTATGGGTAACATAAGGAACACATGCTTTTTAGGATTAAATTTAAAATACTTGCCATTTCCAGGTCTCTCTCCAGTTCCAAGGAGGAACTCCACTTGCTGCAATTGCATCTGTTGCAAATGAGAGTAATTTTATCTAACAGTATACCATCTAAAATAAATTTATAATCAACCATAATAATATCCAATATATATAGCAGAATCCCAAAGTCAATCACCACATACATAATAACATAATAATATCCAAAATATATAGACAACCCAAAATCAGACTATCTAAGTCAGTTACCAACTATAAGTTTAACGACACCTATTGTAACTTGTCTAAAATACAATAACCCAGACATAAAGTAACTTGCCCAAAATAGGTATACATCAACCCATGTCAATATTATAGCAAAAAAAGGGTTGGTGAACGCAAAAGCTGCTGCATATATAGATCCGCATCCTAAGCATCATCTTTGTAACTAACATCTTTCTTCAAAAACATGCATACTCACTTTCATTTGGCCTGCGTGTATGTAAAAATGTAAAACTTTAAAATTTTATCAATCTAGTTTAGCATTCAAAGTGTAACCATATTATTAACCAAATGCTAATAAGTTTACAAAAATTGGTTCAATACACATACCTTGAAAATGATTGTTGAGTACCAAGTGCATTTCCCACAGTGGCTAAACTAAGCTGACTACTGCCAGTACTAGCAGTGGTAGTAGGTGTAGATCCCCTCCCTTGATTCTGAACTCTACTTTTGCCTCTTCCTCTAGTTGATGACATACCTTTAGTCTTGCCTCTTCCTCGAGTTGTTTGCTGACCTCCTCTATTTGATGACCAACCCCTACACAAGTCTTTATCAGTTGGAATATATACCTCCATTCCCGTAAGAGCTCTATGAACCCTCCCCCTTCCTCTAACTACTGACCTACCCCTTCCACCACCTCTAACAATTGAAGACCCCCCTCGCTTCTTCCTTTGTGCTACTTCCCCCTTACAAGTGAGCTTATTATGCCCAAATTTACTGCAGTTGTTACATCTTAGAGATTGGTTTTTCCTACGAACCAAGTTTGGGTTTTGCACCTCATCAGTTGCCTTTTTCCTTACTTTTTTTGGGTCTCCTAAGTGGGTAATGTAATCGAGATGCCTTGAGTGGAGCAAATCCGGTGGGCACCCACTGGCTTATATCAGGTATAAGCTTGATGATATTGTCATAAGTCTTACGGTATGTATCTATATGGAAATAATAATCCACATACTCCTCAGGGGTAGACATATGGGCATAAACGGCAGACATTGCATGCATGCATGGCAAACTAGATAGCTCCCAATTTCGATAGCTGCAAACCCTCTTCTCTAAGTTCACCACCATTGTGAACTCCTTATATTCTACCTCATACATTGCTTCTCCTGCATACGTGGCCACATAATGCCTAGACTCAAACTTCAACCCTTCCAACTTATTCTGAATTCGTGGACATCTTTTCTCTCTTCACTTGGAACCTTTTCATCATCAACCTTCGAATAATCTCCATCATTGTAATAATGGGTTTGTTTCTAGCTTCCATGATGTAACCATTCCAACACTCACATATGTTGTTCGTAAGCACATCATACTTAGATCTTGTACTAAATGCATGCTTAGACCATAAAGTAGGAGAGAACTTTCGTAGCCACCAATATGCAGCCTCATCTATTTCATTGATCTTATTCATTTCAGCCTCAAACTCAGCTACAGTATATGCAAATGCTGCAGCCACATTCCTTCTTTCAAAGCTTTACCCTTAAACATTTCCTTGAAGTTTGTATACATATGCCTCACACAAAATATATGTTATGCACGAGGCATAATAGCAGTAAATGCTTCCACTAGGCCCTATCATTAAACAATCAATAAAAGAATATTAATACATGACATTTATTTGATCATATGAAATGAAATAAAACTTATCATTATGTTACGAAATAAAATAAATTAACTTACCTTCTGTCTATCACTAATAAAAGTCCAGCCCATGTCATCTGCACTACTAATAACAGTAGTCAAATTCTCTAACAACCATATCTAACTATCTTTACACTCAGTTTCAGCAACTATTATAGCCAAAGGGAACATCTTATCATTTCCATCCATTGCCACAACACTCAACAACTGACCACTACAACTACCTTTCAAATGGCAAGCATCAAGACCTATAAGAGGCCTCACACCAGCTAGCGTACCTCTCTTCTGAGCATTATACATAACAAACATCCTCTTGAAAATTCCTACATCATTAGGGATAGGCCTATCAACACTCAATAAGGCATAACTTCCATCATTATAACTCCTAATGGCTTCACAATAATCCTATAATTTGGCATATTGTTGTTTGAGGTCACCTTCTATTAAATTAATTGTTTTTCTATTGGCTCTATATAATTTCATGTTTGAGACATCTAGCATCCAATCTCTCATAACAAATTTCTTCATTGCTGGCAATTTCCACTAAGGGTCATCTCTCAACCTATCCAAGTATGCTTTGGATAACCAAGTTGAGGTTGCTTTTCTATTCTTGTAGTTGCGTGCACAAGCATGGTCAGGCTTATATACCTTTATCTAAAAGGTCTTTGTATCTCCCATAAATGATGCATGTATCCACCAGTTACATGATTTATTTATGCACCTTGCAATAATCCTATCTCCATCATTCCTTACAAACCTAAAATCATAGCCATTTCAAATGCAATGTTCTCTTAAGCAAGTCCTGAATGCAGTTGCTGAGCTATACCTCATGCCAACCTCCAATTCAGGCCTTTGCATATCCCTTCCCTCATTAAATTATGGATAATTTAGAGCATCATCCTCATCTGAAGAGTTACATAGGCTACGCAATTCATCACTTGAAACATAATCTGATATACCATCATCAAGTTCATCTCCTTCAGCTGGCAGCTTCCCCTTGCCTTTTTTCTTTTGCAGCACTTCTCCTTGCATTGGCTATATCTTCCTCATCAGCGGGCATCTTCTCCTTCCCTTTTTCTTTTGTAGCACTTCTCTTTCTAGTAGGTATTACTTCCTCATCGTCAGATAATTCATCTTCATTAGCTGGAAACTTCCCCTTCCCTTTTTCTTTTGTAGCACTTTTACTTCTAGTAGCTATAACTTCTTCATAGTTAGTGTTAGATAATTCATCTTCATTAGTTGGCACCTCCTCATCTTCCTTATCTTCACCTTGGTCTTTATGCCTCAACTCTACATTACTGTTAGAAAAATCTTCACCTTCAAAGTATAACAATTCATCATTGTCTTCATCATCATCATCATCAAAAGAAAACTCAGATTCAGCCCTTTGTCCCATGTTCCCACTGCTAGATGCTGCCCTTTGTCCCATGTTCCCACTGCTACATGCAGGGATATCCCACATCCTTACCAATAGGTGAAGCCCCTTCTCCCATATTACTTCTACCATTTACAACCCCTTCTCCCATATTACTTCCCATCCTAACACTTGGAGCTCTCTGAATTGGAATAATGTTTAGTGTTTCCTGTGTCACAATGTATAGTGCTATAGTATACCTACCACTATGCATAGCAAACATATCCAACACATCACCATCAAAAGTTATTTCTCTTAACCCATCATCCAAGTCTGCATTAGGTAGCCTATGGTAAATTGTGCTTTCCCTTGGGTACCCAGTACCCTCAAATGTATTGTATCTCAAAGTAAGACATAACATTTGGGTTCACATATGCCAGATACCTGACATTCCCAAAGGCATAAATTTTATGGGGTACATAAATGAATTGGCCCCATGATGGATCTCAAATGTGAACATAATTGTGGTCTTACAACCATAAATAAATAAAACAAAACAAACAAGTTAACAATAGTTTATGGAATCTATGATTAATTAAAGGGGACCACTATTAAATAAAGCATGTCACTTTCTGCATTGTGAGAAAAAGACATATACGGTTGGGGAAAAAATAGACACCATGGGCCATAGTGTGTACCATTGTGTGGAAAAGCCACATTGTAAGAAGAAGGAATCTACGGTTGGGGGAAAAAACAAACGCATGGGACATAGTGTCTACCTTTGTGTGGAAAAGCCAAACATCACACATATAAATTACAATAAAACATAGTGAAACCCAAACCCCATGTAAACTCAAAAAAAATCCGAACTAAACCCCATGCAAAATTGAATCTTTGTAACATCAATAGATCAATGTAATGTAGATAGCTCAATGGCATCAAAATAATACAAAATGCCCCAAAACACTTACATATAATCAGACCAAAACCCTAACCCTAACTATAAACTCAGATTTTTTCGTAATACGATCATAAAATCAACAGATCCACTGGTTTTGAACATCTACAAACCCAATTTTTACAAACCCTTAGAAGTTCTTAAAGATAATTAAAACTCACCTAAAATTGTTCGAAGATTTCTTAATGGCGTTGTTAATAACATTCAAGACCAACTCAGTTTGATGTTTTCAAGATGATTAAAGTTGCAAGCACTCCATTCGATGTTCAGCTCACAAACCCTCATAAACCCTAATGTTCTACTCTCACCGCCATTTTGTCTCTGATGTTTGGCTCAACCCGTATGACGAGGAAATGAGGGTTTACATATTTTTAAGGGATACAAATATGGGCATAAGAGACATTTCACATTTGAGTAATTTTTAACTTAAAATATCAGTAATAAATCAGATGGGCATAAGAGACATTTTACATCTCCGTTACAATTGTTAACAATCCGTAAAAAACGATGGGTAAAATGTAGTTTTTGAACTATAAGGGGGGAAAGTGAAATCGGCCTGAACTTGGAGGGAGCAAAGTGTAATTTACCCTATTTTTAATAATGTGGAACTCTCAATCCTACTTCATTGATCATTCATAGAATTGCATAAATGTCAAATACCTTCAATAGTACAACCTCTCTTAAGTAACAAGTATCAGTGAAGATTGGGATTTGAAACCAAAATCTCACGGTATTATACCCTAGAGACCTGGCAACTGAACAACCCGTGTAGATAAGAGCAGTGAAACATGCTAAGTTCTTCATTGATGCATTTATAAGCAATTGAGGCTGTTTCAAACTTCGAAGGAACTTGTTCTTTTAGTTAACAATAAATTTTGAACCTATGGTCCTTCCTTCTCTGGGTGCCTTTCCTGTTACTAATATATCCTAGGGGATTTGGATTTGTCTCCAATCTCAGCCCTCCAATTTCAACTCTGGTATTTGGATTTGTCTCCAATCTCGGCCCTCCAATTTCAACTCTCTCCACATGTCACTCATCGCATGGTAATTTCACGGTGCATTTAAAATGACTAAATACACCAAATCCAAATCCCTAGGTTTTGGCAAATTTACAACTTTGTTGTTAAAAACTTTTTACAAAAATAGGAGTATTGCCAAGTTTCCCTATTTTTATACTAACTTTGCTGTTGAAAACATGCACCTCTCTAAACTAATGAGATAAACTCAATGGCATTGAGCCAGTGACCCACTGACTGAAGTTTAACCTGGGTGGAATGCTAACTTGAATAATCTTACTATCAATAGATTATCCTTAGAAATAGAATGGATTTTATATTATGTACATCAGACGAGGAGAAGAAAATCAACCATATATGTCATTTTGATGTGCTGCCATCTTAATTGAGTTTAAGTTAACTTCGAAACATTTGATGGTTTAGGGACTTAAGGCCTAATGCCCAAAAAAAAACAAAAAAAAAAAACCACACACGAGAAGAAAAAGAAAGAGAGAGAGAGAGACATTGGTCAATTAAATGAACAACCCAATTGTCTAATTTGTTTTTACTTTCAATACAAGTTAGTTAGACATACATGGCCAACAACCTTATTTTTTGTTGGTTGAAACCCACCTCATAAAAAATTAGCATTACAATACAACCAGTTACTTGGGAGTTGGGAACACTATCACTCTCCAACTCCTTTCAAAACAAAGACAAAACAATGAGCCTCTTGGCAGCTGACAGTAGATGTTTCTCTAAATTTTGTGTGACGAATACAAGAACTATACACAAAATTCGATCAACCCAACATACAAAAATTGAGATTCTGAAAACAATCTCAATAGGCTAAGATAAAGTTGTATCTATTTTACATTGCATGCTCTATTGAACCCAAAACTATACTTTGCAGCATATTATGGTTTTAAAAAATGAAAGCAATGCTCCAACAGCAATTTTAGTGACAGCTTGGCAGTTCACAATGGTGAAAAAACAGCCAAGGAAGAGGTTCCCCGAAAACCTGAATAACTAACAAAATTTAGCCGCAACCCAATTCTAGATAGCAAAAGAATTTATCACTTCAACTTTACTACAGAGGCATCCTTGCACTATAATGGAGTTCAATCAATGAGACAATACCAATACTCTCAAAGGACTCATGGAAACTCAAATTTTCAGCAACATCAGTCAACTTTTGGATGCAGACTACTATCTCATCTTCCAACAAATTGTCTTCAAATCTTTTCCTGTGTTCGCCATACATAGCCTCTAAGTCTATTGACTTGGAAGCAGCTTTTGAAGTACCAAGTCAGGAAGCCCTGGAATGGATGCAATAAGTATTAGAAGTCAATTTAGTATAAAAAAAAAAAAAAAAAAAATAAAAAAAAAAAAAAACATGAAAACCATAGCCAATGATGAATTGGCCGATGAAGAACCATATCAGCTACTTGTGCAACGTTCACACCATAGCTTTTAGGGCATGCACCAGGCATCATCCTGTAAAGAAATGTGACTTCTTCCACCCCTTCAACTCCTTTCCCAACTTGGCATGCCATGAGGCATAACGAGATCTGTAAATAACTCGAGACAGAGAGCATTACACTAAATGTTCTAAAATTCTGAGGCCACAAGCCAAATCAAGAGAAAACATTTAATATAACAAATTCTTGATGGTGAAAAGCCAATATAAGTGTAGTAACATGTTTGCTTGCATATTAAATGAGATCACATTGGAAATTATGTTATAACTCAATTATCATATGCTTTGAGCTCAACAATTAGATCATTTAAATATCATACAATGTTAGAAGTGAATTATGTTTCAGTTTCACGAATACATTTACACATCAAAAGAAATTTAAGTATACACTAATTTATACCTATAAGTGTACTTTGGGATCTTTCTAATAGTCTATGGCTAACCTATGATACTGAGTGAAAAACATTTCTCGGCACTAGACCTTATGGAAAAAATGTTCAAGAACTGATTCCCTGACAAGGATAAATTTCAGAAAGAGGAAACTCAGATCAACTACATACCCTGCAAAATATTTTAGAGAACATGGTGAGAAAATCAATGACAAAAATTGTATCGGTTAAATAGAAAAGGTATGTTCAGATATACTTATAATGGGCACTTATGCAATGACTTATACATCTAAAGTTGATGTCCCACGTTCAAGTTCATCCAATACTACCAGTGAATTACGGGTTGCAGACGACTGAAATAATTGTCAAGAGTCATCTTGAATATGCATAAATCAAATTCATATGCTTCTACTTATATAAATGTATTGGTAGCCTACTGAAGAAATACGACAAAACTTACAAACCACATGAACAAAAACCTTACTTGGCCCAAAATCACTGCTAAGCAAACTTGGCGAAGAAGAGTTGACTTTCCACCCATGTTAGGACAAGTAAGAAAAAGAAAGATGGAATAACCAAAACCACCAATGGTAATGTCATTGGGGACAAACATACTGTCGCTTAAAGAATCACTTCCAAGAAGTGAATGTCCTAAACTTTATGCAGTAAAGCATGGCACTTCATTTGGACATGATGTGGCTGAGATTATTGGACAACACATTGGTCCTTCATAATAGTCATTTGCTAAAATGATCAACACATCAAGTTCTATATCATGCAATAGCCAATTGAAGCAATGAAAAAGAATAGAAATTGTATCATGTGAAATATCAATTGAATCGTTTATTAATAACATGCATGATGAGACTTCATTTCCAATGATTTGAAGGGTAAAGAAAGCCAATTCTAGAGAATTATAGTGAAGTTTCAAATAAAGAATCAACTACTACTCCTCCCCACTCTCCCCCCCACCCCCTCACCACCCCACCTAAAAAAAAAGAAAGGGAAAGACAAAAAATAGTTGCCATTAAATGTTATAATCATGGACCAAAATGTCGATGATATTGACGATATATCGTCGTATCTGTAGACACCCCATTTTCACCCCCATAAGTTCATGATGGCATTTGTTTAAGTTTAGAAGCATCTAGGAGTCCCTAAGCCTTAAAGGACACTTTTGCCCTTTTAAGCCTTAGGAGAATAGGCCATCATTGCATGCATATTTTTGTCTCTTTGTTGAGTCCCATTACTTTTATTTAGTTTCTAGGATCATTTTGGATGTGTGTGTCAAATTTGGTTCAATTCCAGATAGGTTTGGATAGTTAATTAGAACTTTTGCGATTTGAAGGGTAATTTCGTCTTTTACTTTGTATATTTTCCAATTGACCTCCAAATTTGTTCCTGAGTGTTCCATTGATCTTAGAATGATGAAATGAGTCTAATTTAAGAGCCAATTTAATTTATTAATAGGTTTTGGATTGGTTCACCACATTACCCTATGGTTAATTGACCTTTTTTCGGTTAATCGCCTCATGAAAACCCAGCCACTTGACTGTAATCAAGGATTCTTGGTTCAAGAATATTCTAAACTTATTCTACATTGAATCCTTGAAATTTTGGCTTTCGAATCACTCAAATCGGAGTTAAAATGAAGAATTTGTGTCCGTTTGAAGTTAGGAAGCCAAAACGGGTTAAGAATCCTCAAAACCGAGGAAAACTGAAATCCTTCTCGGGTGAGTGGTTCACCCCAATTAGTCACCCGAGGCCTCCGTCCTGATTTGTCCTTTTTTGAGTTTTTAACGGAATAGGACTCTACCACTCTGAATTTCAGCCTTCCAAAGGTATTCTAAACCTATTGGGATGAAGTTTTGAGTTGTTTAACATTCATAGGATTTAATTACGTACAGCCCTAGATTGGTTTTATGGTGAATTAATCTTAACCATTGGTTCATATGGTTGGTTGGTTATAAATAGAGGCTCATTTATCAGCATAGGGGGCTTTTGACATATCATATTCATAAGAGAGTTAGGGAGAACGAGTTTGCATAGGCCCATATCACTTGGAGGAGGCTTTCTACTGCAATTTCAAAGGAGAATTAGAAGGGAACCAAACCAAAGAGAAAGAAGAACGCAGCGAAGACTTTTGCTTTGTTGTAAGTTTCCTTTGCATCCTTTTACGATTCTTTCTTCTTCTACTCCATTCTCTGCATAGTTATGGCTTAGAATAGATTTAGGAATCATATATACTCAATATTTTAGAGTGTATATGATTCAAATATGATGTGAAAGCATGCTAGTGGAGTAAGATTGCGAATTGCTTACTGTTAGGATAGTTTCTCTCTTAAGGATAGAGGTACGTTTTGCACAGAAAATTAGTTGATGTGTTTAGGCCATTTTCTCTTCATGGTTCAATTATATACATGATTTTAAGCATCTTTTGTATAGGACACTTGCTGTGTAAGTCTCATCTTCATAGGTGTATGAATGATTATTCTTTTTTAGGATAATTATCGTCCTTAAAGGGTAAGGTTGTGCATAAGTGTTTTCTGGAGTGTGTTTAAGTGCACTGTGAGTTTCTTTGCATTCTTAGGTATATATTTTACGTAGGATATGTGAAGAAACCATTCATACGGAGTGATTTCTACGTAAAATTATCTCCGGATAGTTTTACTTAAGAAATCTCACTGTAAGGATGATTATTTCACATTCTTACATAAAGCACTTTCCTAAGGCATCATGTTATATTTTCTTTTCATATTTTGGATTGTCATATGATATTTTCATCATGATAATTCATATTTGGCATGTTTTTGATAGTTTTATGCATGTTAGGGTGTTTAGAGCATATTAGGGTTTCGTTTTTCTTTTGATTTTTGTTATTTGCATGAGTATTAGGTCATTATATGCATGTTTAGTATTCTGTCCAGATTTGATTTGGGTCTTCTAATGATTATTTGGATATAATATTAGATGTTTTGAGCATGATAATTGCCCTATAGAATACATGGGGTGATTAATTGGTGTTTTCTCGATGTTTTGAGATATTTTGCATATGGTAAGTGGTTCATGGTAAGTTTTGTGTGAATTGTTCTCTTCTCCCCCCTTCGGTTATTGTCTTTACTTTGGATTAGAAGTCCTAAGTTTCCAACTCTCTTAAAATTCTGTTTTATTTGAAGTTCTATTCTCTTTTGAATTCAAATCATTCTAAAAGTCTATTTGAGTTAGAATTCTATTCTTTCTCAAATACCTAATTTTTCTCAAACTATTTTTAGAAACTCCTAAGTTTTTAAAACCTTTCTTAAGTTGGAAACTTAGGGTTTATAGTTCATTGTAAAGGGAGTAACCCCTTTTCAATCGAACTACGTGGACTTTGATCCTTGCATCTTTGTATGTAAAGGTATGTAGGCGCTCATTTGATGTTCAAGTCCACCCTAGGATACTAAGTATCCTAGGTTTTCTTTTTCTTTTTATTCTTTTGTCCATCACATATTTGCTAGAGGAGTAGGATGGACCCATGCTTATTCATTTATCCATCAGATATTTGCTAGAGGAGTAGGATGGACCCATGCTTACTCATTTATCCATCACATATGATTGCTAGAGGAGTAGGATGGGTCTGTTTCTTATTCTCTGTCTCTCTTACATGCTTTCTATATTTCTCGTATCTGTTCATGGATGTTTACATGCTTTATGGATGTTTATATACTTTATGGATGTTCATGGATGAATGTGGATAGTTTATGGATGATTCTTTGTATATGCATGGTGACTAATTAGGAAGTGATTGAAATAGCCCATATAAATTCAGAGACCTATTTTGGGGCGATGTGGGTGTCTATAGGATGTTTCCTAGAACCTTCCAACATCGTAACTTAGTCTCTGAATCCTCTCTTGTTTTGTTAAGACCTGCTTTTCCTTTATCGGAGTAATGTGGTTTGATTTCAAAGGTTTTCTTTAAAAAACTGTTTTCATGGTTTTCCTTTTTATCCTTAAAAAATAAAGTGGCAACTCCTTGTTTGTTTGTTTTTGTGAACCTTTTAAAAACCAGATTTTTATTAATTTAAATTTCTACAAGTCTTTTTAAAAGAAGGGTTTCCCCTCCCCCGATCGAAACCAGTAGTTCACAGTATCTTCCACCCTCAACACAATATGTTGTTGCGATATAAGAGAAATTTGAAAAAAAAAAAAAATGAATATCAAACGATATACTTGTAATATTGCGCTATATCGTCGATATATCGATATCTTGTCTTATCGCCTAGTTTCTTTGATTTGTCCTTGAGATTTCGTGGATATATTATCGACGAATATCGACCCTGAGTGCATATCACTTTTGCATAATGGGTTTCAACCTTTTCTTTAGCTCTTTGCTTGCTTTTCCTCTTTTAGTCCTTCCTTCTTCACGTGAAAGTGTAAAACATAGCATTCCTTCATTGCCTCCTTGCTGCACCTGCATTTAGTCCTTCCCTTTTTCTCCTTTTGTGTTGCTTTTTTGAATTTTTGGTGAGTGTTGACACTGTTGAGTTGTTGATTGCTTGGCTGCTTGCTAATTTACTGAGTTGCTTTTGCTTCTTTCATGTGAAGAAGCCAAAGCCAAGTGCTCCCCTGCTCCCCTACTCCCTAGTCCCCTACTGAGTTGCTTTTTTTTTTTGTTGCATTATTGCCTTATTGGCTTATTGGTTATTGCATTCTTCCTGGTATAGAAAAGTTGCATGAGCATCCCTATTTATTATTATTATTTTTTTTTTTGCTGCATTGAGAAACCAGACTAGTTAGTTCAGAAATCAAAACTTCAGTGAAATTTGCATTCCTACTTCCCACTTCCCACTTGGCCACTTCCTAGTTCCCATAATCCCTTATCAATCATCCCACTATAAGGATCTAAGGAACGATAGCAAATTAGCAAGTAGCAAGTTGCAACTAGTTAAAGATCAAAAGAAGTTAAGAAGAAAGCAACTAGCAGCAAACAATAGTGCATTAGTTGAAGACTTGAAACCTTAAAGGTTATAAACCTATAACTTATATTATTGTTAACATATTGATTTTGTTCTTAATTCTTATAGTGTCAATTATCAATTGTCAAAATTATTTATTTATTTCAAACTAACATAGTAACATTCAAAATTATTTATAAAGGGGAAAAAAGAAAAGAAAAATATATTAGAAATTTGCTGATTTTAACAATAAATGCATAAAAGCACATAATAGTTAAATCAAGAAACTTTCACAAATCACAATATATTGTTGTAAACCTTAGTGATGTTTAATTGTTTATGAAAAGTAATATTTATATTAGAAATTTGCTAATTTTTACAATAAATGCATAAAAGCACATAATAGTTAAATCAAGGTCAATTGTCAATTATCAAAATTATTTATTTATTCCAAACTAACATAATAACATCCAACTTAGAGTCCTACAAAAATTTAGAAAAGATAAAGAAATAAATAAAGGGGAAAAAAGAAAAGAAAAATATATTAGAAATTTTCTGATTTTAACAATCAATACATAAAAGCACTTAATAGTTAAATCAAGAAACTATCACAAATCAAAATGTATTGTTCTAAACCTTAGTAATGTTTAATTGTTTATGAAAAATAATATTTATATTAGAAATTTGCTGATTTTAACAATAAATGCATAAAAGCACATAATAGTTAAATTAAGAAACTTTCACAAATCACAATATATTGTTGTAAACCTTAGTGATTTTTTATTGTTTATGAAAAGTAATATTTATAGCCCTGTCATAAACTCTCACTGTCACACAATATATAGTTGTAAACCTTAGCCCTTAGGTGATGTTTATGAAAAGTAATATTTATAAATTATAATCCCAATTCCGAACATGCAATGCAATTTTCAATTAATTATTTATTTTCAAATTAATTTGTTCTTAAAATCCCTTAGTATTAAATATTAATTATATATATTTCTTTCAATTATATACTAATAGGTCAAATTAGTGTTTTGATTTTTGAAGTGATCTTATTATTTAAATTACGTATTTCTTTCAATTATACACAATCACATATGCATATCTAAATTTATATGTCCAATAAGGAAATAAATAGTAAATTAGTAATATTATTATATACTTAATTACTTATATAGTTATACGTTCTACACGTGTACAATTTGTACTTGTATAGTTGTATATTATTATGAGATTTGTAGTTGTAGAATTTTAGCAAAAGATGTCAAGAGCGAAGAATATTGATCCTATATGGGGAACATGGGAGTCGTCTATCGGGTACAGTAGGTAGTATCCAATGTAAGTATTGTTATAAGACATGGAAGAGTGGTGGGGCGATGTGGCTTAAGTACCATTTAAGGGGGTTAGATCCAAAAAACAATATAGTGCGTGCCTTGCAAAATGTGCCTCCAAAGGTGAAAGATGAGATGTATCAACTTTTGTCAAGGAAAACTACATCGAAGGCAGAAAAGGCAAGGAGAGATTCAAATATTAGACAAATGTTAAGGGGTGGTATATTGAAATCCCAATCAGATGATGCTGATAAAGATGATGATGAGGACATCATGATGTACCCAGCAAATTTAGATGCATAAGAAAAAAGGAACTATAAGAAAGCCTTCCATGCTTCAAAGGCTAGTGAATGGGAGGAAGAGCAATGAAGAAAATTCCAATTAGAGGCTAGTTTTGGAAGTTCTAGTGCTGATGGCTCAAGTTCTGGTAGAAGTAAAAATAAAGGACTAACGCCTCCACTTAAACGTAGTCAAAGCGTTCTGGTACTAGAAACTCATATCCCCCTCCCCATTCCTTCTCTGTATAGATCAACACAAACAAAGCAAAGGACTATTAAGGATGCTTTTAGTAAAGGCAAGATAAAGGAGGGCTTAGGTAGATTAGTTGCAAAATTCTTTATACATAAGAATGTCTCACCTGAGAAGGCCGCCTTCCATCACTTCAAAAATATGATTGCTGGAGCTCAGTCTTCTAGAACAGGCGCTAATTCTCCTTCCCTGTATGAGATTAGAACTAAATATTTTGATATGGAGGTAATTACTAATTTAATTCAAAATATTAATATTTATTCATTATTGGGTTTTATTTATGACCTTTTAATTTTTTTTATATGATTTTCCTTAAATTCCTTTCATCTTACAGGTGGAAGACATAAATAAATATGGAACAGATAAAGCCAATGTAGAAGACATATGGCTGCTCCATTATGTGTGATGGATGGATAGGTCTGACAAAATTGTCCATCATCAACTTTATGGTATATTGTAAAGGGAAAATAGTCTTCTTGAAGTCGGTGGATGCTTCGGAAAAAATTAAGAACCATATGTATATTTATGGTTTGATAAGAGGTGTTGTGCAATCAATTCGTGGTAAAAATGTTGTCTAGATAGTGACTGATAATGGCAGTAATTATAAGAAAGCAGGGCAGCTGTTAATGAAAAAGTATAATTTATACTGGACACCCTGCGCTGCTCATTGCATCGACCTCATATTTGAGAGGATTGCTAATAAAAAAGCTGTTAAAGAGGTGATAACTGATAGGAAATGATCACAAACTTTATATACAACCACAATTGGTTGTTGGCACAGATGAGAGCATTTTGTGGAGGAGACATTGTGCGACTGGGTACTACTCAGTATGCCACAAATTTTATTGCACTCTACAACCTATCAAAGAGAAAGTCAAGCTTGAAATCCTTGTTCACTTCTGATGAATGAATGAACATCCACTGAGTAGAACGCAAATAGGCCGTTAGGTTGAATCATTGATTCTAAACTATTCTTTCTGGGCTAAAGTTGTAAAAATATATAGTATTTATAGGCCTCTTTATCGACTTTGCGCATTGTTGATAGTGAGGTATACCCGTCCTTGGGTGTAGTATATCAAGCATTCCAAGTAATAAAATAGGCCCTTGAAACAACTAATCGGAATGTGACATGGGTTTTAAAAGTTATAAGGGAGCGTTGCGACAAATCAATCGATCATCCTTTATTGTTGGCAGATATAATTTATACATTATAAATTTCTAAGTTAAATTCCTATATCTAAAATTACAGATAATATTTTATATATTTTATTTATTATTTGTTAGTTTGTTACACACTTACACCATATAAAGTGAAACTAATTAAATTATATATTTGTATTTGATATGAATGCTAGCATACTACCTAAACCCAAAGTATCAATACAATAGTAACATTAGTCACAACCAAGAGTTGACTAATGCAATGCTTGAGGTCTTCCAAAAGTTGGAACCAACCTCCGACAGGGGTGGAAAGATTGGAAATGAGGTAATACTGCAATAATAACTATTAAAGTTTATATTTTAATATTTATTATATTTAATCACTAATGAAAAGGTTACACTTGTAGATTATAATGTTTTGAGAAGCAAGGGGTTGATTTGGAGAGAAACTCGCAATTACATCAAGAGAAAGCATGACAGTTGGTGCGTATAGAACTATATAGACTACTAACAAATTTGTTAACTTATAAATCTTAAAGTTGTAAATATAAAATTAATGGTTTCATTTTATTATGGACAGCTGACTGGTGGGATATGTATAGGGTTTTTGCTCCAACAATGAGGGCATTGGTAATGAAGATATTGTCACAAACATACTCCTCTTCAGCTTGTGAAAGGAATTGGAGCACGTTTTCTTTAATACATACAAAGCAGTGCAATCAACTAGCATACGAAAGGCTTGAAAAGCTAGTCTTTTGTTATTATAACATGAGGCTAAGGGTTAGAGATATGGAAGCTGAGAGGGACAATGCAGCAAAGTTAAAGCCCCTAAATCTACTTGATATGTCAGTCAAAATAGGAGAGGAGAATGAGAATCCTCTTTACGAGTGGATTAGGCTCTCACATATGGATGGGTCAAATGGTGAACCTGATCCAAAAGTGGCTGAAGAGGCTCATAATCTCGGGATTGATGTCCAAAGAATTATAGCTGAGAAGGTTTTATCAAGCAAGGATGCAATGAAAACAAACTCGGTGCATTCTATGTCTTCTAACTCTTCTGACACTGATACTAGAGGTGGGGATAGTGATGGAAATGATGATGGGGACAATGATGGAGGAAGGGGTGGCGGAGGAGGTGGAAATTATGGAGCTGGAGATAGTCCGAGGCCATTATTGAGTCATTTAATTGTGAAACGGATTTCACACATGTGACACAGGATGAGAACCATGGCTCTAGGAGAGCAGGGCCAGGTATCGGGGCAATAGGTAAACATTATTCGAGGAAAAAACGGGGACAAAACACAAACAGCCAACAAGATGTAGATTCCCTTTCCTCAAACTTTGAGTCTAAGAGTATGGGATCAGAATAAAGTCATTTTGGGTATAGAACAGACTTGAGCCAAGATACCTATCCCTATCACAACCCATATAGGATGGCCTAATATAACACTAATCCTTTAGGGGCTTATATCCATGGACAACAATATCCATATAATCAACCTCTTAGTTATATGCCCAATCCATATTCAATGTATCTATCAGTCCCATCAAATACAAATATAATCCCACGATTTTCGGCATCACCAGATTGGGTGTCAATGAAACTAAACCTCCTAAGACTGGTCAACTAGATTCACCGCCACTTGGAATCCTACAGCATTGTTTTACTGAAGAATATGACCATCATTTACAGAATTTCCTACTGAATTATGCTAATTTTATGACGTAGCCAAACTATTGTCGTAATATTACCACTATGGAAAGGCAATATAAGGATAGGAATGATGATTTTGAACCACCAAGGAATTCCATATGGTACTAAACTACTATTGTAACTATGTAAGTATATAAGTGTTTATTGTGTAAATGATAAATATTTACAAATTTTAATCTCATATGACATTTGGATGTTAATTTGCATAAATTTCTAATTTTCACATGTTTATTTTCTCATCGTATCACACTGTTTATACCCTACACAACACATACTTGTGTTATATACATTTAAATTGCAATATTTTGATGCTAGATTGTGTATTAGAGTCTAAATCATTGTTTCCCAGAGTTTCAATAAAAATATCTATGTTTAAATCATAATATCCACATTTTTTAACCATCGATATATCCATTGATATTGATATTAAAGTCCTTGGTTATAATAGCATGCATGATGAAACCTCTCTCTCTCTCTCTCTCTCTCACACACACACACAGGCTCATATGAAACAATTTAGTAGGATATTATGCTCTATTTGGTTCCCGGATTTTATCATGGAGAAAAATAAAATATAAGGAATTGTACTTTTCCTTGTTTGGTTACAATGGAAAATTGGAAGAAAAAAATTAAAATAATTTTCGTTTGACATAATTTTATATTTTCCTTTAACTTTCTTTCCTGCTCAGTTTTTTTCCCTTTCCTTTTATTTCTCTAGTGGAATCCAGGAACCAAACATAGGGTTAGTGATTCAAAACCACTCTCACCCCACACCCCACCAAAAAAAAAAAAAAAAAAAACACACACACACACACACAGAGGAAAAAAAAAAAAAAAATCAACAGAGCACGCCCCAAAAGAAATAAAAAATGTAAAACAGAAATGTATAGTACATTATCTGATCTCTCTGACTATTATAACATTATACATTTATACCTTCATATTTGAACAAGAAAAATGTGCCACAGTCAATACGCTTAGTTTTTCTTCTAACAAGAGGATATAATACAATCTTTATTTTATAAACAATTAAAGAAGCTAGTAGAAGTGAAAAAGCATATATTGGAAATCAGTGTGAAACTAACATGAAACTAATTTCTACTTCTTCCCCGATTTATGGCATCAATTACACATCCCAGAATTAATTTCCATTCCTAACCATCAGACGTCAGGAAAGAAACTAATTTCAGGAAAAGAGAAATGCAAAGACAAATACTTTGTCTCTGCTCCTGTTCATCACCCTCAAGCAGAGAGAATATCATTGGTAAGTTTTCACTAGGATTCTCCCCCCATGTCAATGGATTCAATAACAAGTTGCTGAAATGATATCCAATAAAATCATGAGACCCCATGAGAAGCAAGAATAAATTTCCTATGGTCGAAACCATCTATATTTGTTTTAACTGTTTAGTATCTACCAATATTACCACTCTCCAGAAGCTGTTGAAGCTGTTGAGTGTTGACACATTTCAGAGGGGTTTGCAAACATAACTAAGAACTTGATGTCCTTACAAATTTCCAAAATAAAAGGAAGGAAAATAAAAAACAATAATCCGATGATTAACAAAATTTAAGAGGGAGTTGTGCCACAGCCCAACTGCCCAAGTGAATGGTGGGTTGCACTAGCTGCATTTGGGAATCTGCTCTGAAAGAATTACTCTTATTGCTCAAACCCAATACACAAAAAATTTTCATAACAGTATCACCATCTGAGCTTGTTTTGTAAATGCTATCAGAAAATTTATCCTTTCATTGGTTGATGATACATAGAAATATACAGAATGTTAAAGACAAGAAGAAAAGGAGCATGAAGAGAGAAATCTCAACTATTACTTGTCTCTTCGTGATTCCTACGCCACAGCAATCACAAATACTAAAGGCTCAATTTGGATCTTGAAACTTGTAGGGAAAGGAAAGGAAAGGAAAATACTCAAAATTGCTTATAAATGGTTTCCTTTCTTCAGCAATTTTGATCGTTTTCCTTTCCTTTTCCTTGCTTTTTCCTAGATCCAAACAGAGGCAACAGGTTTCACAGCTTGAATAAAGCCAAGTGGCTTGAAAAGGCTAATTGATTAACAAATCAAAATAACAAGACAACATCCTTTCTTTTCCAGCATGAACTAAAAGCAGATAGTGACAATTACTGATACAAAAACAGTTTGAAGTCTTGACTTCAACTATTTCCCGCCTAAACCAACGTGTGATTCTCCTCACAGAGTCCCAAATGAAGTTACCTTCTAAGGAATTTTGTCCTTATCATTCATTTCTAACAGCTCACTGAGGTATTACCTAAGCTAACCTTCAAAGGAACTAGGATGTACTCTACCCATGCCTTTCCTTGGTCATTTCTAGACCCAGTCAGAAAAGGGCCAAGTTACTGCCCGCCACCACATAAAGTACTTTAAGCCCCCACTTATTTTATATTTTTTAAAATTTTTGAAAATATAGTTGCGTAGTCCACTAGAAAGCATCATTTTGGACAACTTTGTAGAAGTTTTTCTAAAAACTATTGTTTAAGTGGAGTTTTTGGCCATTTTTTATGGGACATTTTGTAAAAACGAAATAGAGATTGTAAATAACCAAAAATTTCACTTTAAAAATTTTGGAAAAACTTTCTTCCACAAAGTTGTTCATAATGATGTTTTCTAGTGGACAACACGGACTAGTTTTTATAGAAACCTTTTATATTTTTCATATAACCTTAAAAAGTGTAAATTAAGTGGGGGGCTTAAAGTACTTTATGTGGTAGCAATAGCCTCCCTTGTTAGAAAAACAGGTCTTCAAACCATGAGGTATCAAGGGTTTTCCTTGAAGAGCATTCCAAGGTGAAGACATCTCTTCTTTTTTGTCCACAATGTTCATAGTTTTCTCCCATGGACATTTCCACACAACAACAAAACATAAAACAAACCCCCCCCCCCCAAACAAAAAAAATATAAATAAATAAATATATAAAGAAAAGCACGCCTATGGAACCATTTGAAATAGCGTTAAAACCACAATTTATATTGCCGGGAAAAAAAAATGAAATAGTACATCTCAAGAGAAGATATTGAAACACTAAGAATGCATGATATAACTAAAAAATTATACAACACAAACCAAGAAATACCCGGTTAATAGTTAATATCTTACAATCATACCAAACGTTCACGGGTCAAGTGCATGGAGAAGTGATAATAGTTAAAGAATAGTTTATGTGATATCTCAGAAGGTCAGAATAGCATCAGGCCCAACAAGTAACTCAGGTGCACCGCCTATTAATCTTAACAGGATCTCTTCTCTTAACCCTTTTCTTCATCATCTCAGCCCACCTTGCAAAGACATTGGAGACTTCAAACTTACCAGCGAACTTCATCTTTTGAGCCAACTCCTCAAGTATGTCAGGTTTCCCAGCTCTAGAGAAATCAGCTGCAAACTTGTTGTAATCAAGCTGAGGAGCTTTCATTCCTTTCTCTATCATTTCCTCTACATATTTACAAGCCTCTTCTGATTTTCCATGCCTTATAAGCCCTCCAATGAAGACAGTATAAGAATTATCATCGGGGAAACACCCCTTCTGGCCCATCTCATCCCAAACTGCACGACCCATTTCATAGTTTCTCGTCAGGAAGTAGGATTTCATCATCATGTTATAAGTGTGGATAGTTGGTCGAATGCCACTCTGAACCATCTTCTTGTAAATCCTAACCGCATCATCTGGCATTTGCCGATTCGTCATCAATTTGATCAAGGCATTGTACGTATGCCCATCTGGCGGGTAACCCTTTTCTTTCATCTCCTTCAGCAAACCATACACCTTGTCCATCTTCTTCTGGTTCCCAAACCCTGTTATCAAACATGTGTAAACTGCAGCATCCGGTTCGCATCCAGCATCAAGCATCTCATCAAAACATTCAACAGCTTCTTTCATCTTCATTTGCTTACATAAATCCCTAATCAAAATAGTATAACTCCGTACATTAGGCGATGGCCCCTTGGCTTTCATGACCTCAAGCAGCTTGATCGCATCCGACCTCTTCTTAACCCTTAACAACCCTTCAAGCATTGTATTATGTGCAACAATGTCCGGCTTAAAACCATGATCAATCATGTCATTCCACACCCTCCCTGCTTCCATCAAATTCTTAACTCTACACCACCCATTAAGCAATACAGTATAAGTCCTTAAATTTGGTGAAAACCTATCCTTCAACTTCTCAAAAAGAGCGTGTGCTTCTTTTCCAAGCTTTGCCCATCCAAGACTATCAAGTAAGCAATTAATTGTATCAACACCCACCTTAAAATTATACCTCTTCATCAATTCAAAAATGCCCACCGCCTTCTTCCTCTCCTTTGCGGCAGCAAATGCTTTAATTGCAATTGAAAACGTCTCCATTGTGAGAACCCCTTTTTCACCCATCTCTTCGAGCAATGCCACCATGGTCTCAAACTGTCTAGTCTTCCCGAATATCGCCATCATCGAATTATAAGTCCTAGAATCATGCGAATACCCTGCTTTTTGGCCCGCCCAGCAAAAGAACCGATACGCTGGCCGCCTAGCATGGCGAAACCGTTCCAGCACGTCGATGACCAGCTCGTGCGACAAATTGATCCCACACTCATCTAAAACCGCCTCCATGTTCCGATCCAAGGCGAACAATTCGTCGATCACCTTGCATACCCTATCCACCTCCATGGGATCCGCACCCAATTTACCCCTAAGACCTTCACTTTCGCCTTCACAACTATCACCCTCACCTCCATCATCACTTTCAGCTTCGTCATCAGACTCTGTATCACAATCTGTAACCCTAGAAAAACCTCTAGAATTCAAAAACAACATGGGCAAGGGCAATGGTGAAACCATACAGTTGGGAACTAGCAACGTTTCTTGTAGAAGATAGAGGAGAGAGAGTGAAAGGGGGTGTGGCAGAGTACGTGGAACTTCACGATAAGAACTATGGAGACCATGATGAGGAGGAGGATGAAGCATACCAGACAGGGGCAGAGAACTACGATGAAGAAGGCGCATTTGCTGTCGGTGAAGTCCTCCTCCTTGTCGTCGTTGTATGATTGGCCTGTGAATGAGAAAGAGTGGGTGGATGATAGAGTATTGGCCATGGAGGTTGAGCTCTGAATAATGGGGTGGGTGAGTTTGTGAGAGGATGATTGGGTGTTTGGTTGATTTTATCAGAGAGAGAAACATTTGATTGCCATCAATGGAGGAGGACGAAGATTGGAGAAGGTGGCGATTGGGTCGATGCGGCGGCAGTGGCAATGGTAGATTGGAGCGGCAAGTGAAAGAGAAGTGCCGTTGGCACCTAGCAATCGGCTTTCGGGCTGAACTCAATTTTTCACCAACCGGCGATGGGTGATTTTTTATTTTATTTTATTTTATTTTATTTTAAGGTTACGAAGAAATTAGCAAAAAGGTTATTTTTATAGGACTTATAAAGGCATAAGTCTATGCAGCGAACTTTTGCAGCCATAAGTCCACTTTTAAGTAAAATGAGTTCGTTTTTGTAACTGTGGTAAATGCATAAAGTCAAATTTACCCTTAAATGTTATTTTTTGTTTTCAAATTTTAAAATAACATAACTTTTGATCTAACTATTGATTTCTAGTAAAATTTATATATTTGAAATCTATTCGTCGAACTTTTCGAAACAAGACCCATAATGAAAATAAAAGTATGTATAAAAAAAAAATAGTTACATTGATTATATATTTATATGTATCAGTTTTAAAATAAATAAACATGTAACTATTTTAATGTGGGTTTAATTTTGTACAATTTCCCATACAAAATTATTAAATTTATTAGATGTAACTATTAAATCAGTTAAATTGATGTGTTTGAAACTAAAAATTTGTAAGATTTAAATATTTTGCGACTAAAATTCAATCACAATTGACTTAAAAGTAATTTTTTTCATATAACCATTTTTCTAGTGGGTTCAGTACATACTTTAGTTATAAGTAGATGTTTGCCCAGATTTAATTGATTTTTTTATTTTTATTTTTTGTTTTCGGAAAGATTAGGAAAAAGACTCATAATGAATATAAAATTATGTATAAAAAAATATTTAAAAAAATAATTACATTGATTGTATATAACTTTCTAAGAGGAACCTTTTGCTTGCTATCTAATATAAATGGGTAATATCGTCTGAAAATACCTAAGAATGACCTTTGGGTACATAAGATTTTATGATAAACTTATGGCTGCACAAGTCTAACTTTATAAACTTGTGGCCAAAGTCCCCTTTATTTATTTATTTATTTAATATTATTTTTGGTTATTGGCCTACAGCAAAACATAAAATTTTACTACAACGGTAAATATCCAAATAACAAAATCAATCGAAGGCATTTTTATAGGTTCCAATTCTACTGACAATGTATTCATCTAAAATATGAAAGCAACCAAAAAAAAAAAAAAATATATATATATATATCAATTATTGGATTCAATTGATTAACTCGCGGTCTCAATCATCATAATATAAAAGGAGGGAGGTCATTTTTAATTTGGGTAAATTACATTAAGACCCCCTCTAAAATCTGACAATTACAAATAGACCCCCTCACGTTTCTGAAATTACATTAAGACCCCATCCCTCTAACTTCCGTCCATCATCCGTTAAATCACTTTCAATTTTTTTCAAAATACCCTAATTACCCTTATTGGATGACAACTTCCATGTTAAATGCATATAACTCATCAGTCCAACACATTCATCCAGTACATTTGATTGATTTATTTATTTATTAATAAACAACTAAAAGATTATATATATATATATATAAAAGAAAAATGCCAAAAAGCTTAAATTTTTGTCCAACTGATGTGGTAGCCATCAGATTTGCTCATTAGAAACAATTATCTATTTAATTGATGTGTAAAAAAAAAAAAAAAAAAAAATTGATTTGCCAAGTTGCCACCTCATTTGCCACCTCTATACGTGCATCTTCATTGTAATAATTCTTTTTATTTATTTCTACATATGAGTAATGCTACATAGCCCCTTTTTTTTTTTTTTAAACTCAAATCTACTTACTCAAATGAGGTGGCAACTTAGCAAATCAATTTTTTTATTTTTTATTTTGCAAATCAATTAAAAATTTAATTAAATAAATAATTGTTTCTAAACAACAAATTTGACAACTGCCACATCAGTTGGACAGAAAATTTTAATTGTTTTTAGCATTTTTCTTATATATATATATATATATATATATATATATATATATATATATATATTATCTTTTAGTTGTTTATCATATTATCTTTTAGTTGTTTATCAATAATAAGTAAAAAATTCAAAAGTATTGGATGAACTATTGGACTGATGAGTTATACGCATTTAACATGGAAGTTATCATCCACTAAGGGTAGTTAGGGTATTTTGAAAAAATTTGAATATGATTTAACAGATTAATGGACGGAAGTTAGAAGGAGAGGTCTCTTTGTAGTTTATTTTGTAAAGTAGGGGGTGTCAGTGTAATTTTAAAAACATGAGGGGGTGTATCTATAATAGTCAAATTTTAGAGGGGGTCTTATTGTAATTTACCCTTTTAATTTTTAGGTAAAAGTATATTTTGCTCCTTTGAATTATAAGAACAAAAACAAGAGCAGACTTATTTCCAAATCTTTTTTTGCTAATAATCCACACCTCTCCTAGGGTTAATTCTGTCAATTCACTTATTTTTCTTCTCTCTCCTCTCTTCCTCTCTCCAACACACTTCTCTTTTTCCTCTCTTTGCATGGTCGATTGTCTTGCTTCCTGAGGATGCCAAGAACAAAGAAGAACCAAAAACCATATTCAATAAACTAGAATGGGAAGAAGGACAGGCCTGCACTTGTTCAAGATGCCACCACTGCAAACCAAACTTGTGCAGCCCGATGGTCTTGCTTTCTGGTGATGCCAATCATCCAAGCTCCATCTCATCATGAACCAGTTTCTTTTGTGTTCAACAGTGGATGCGGTTGTTTGCTATTGCTCTCCCTTGTAAAACAATTATTCTTTTTCTCTTTTTTTCTTTTTCTGTTTTCTTTTTGTTCACAGGAAATCGTTCAAGTTGGTAGATCATCTCCATCAAACAATGCTTATATATATCTATATATATATATATATATATAGATTTTCCCCCTTTTGGAAAAGGCCATTTGATCATGGCTAAAAGATGGTTCTACGTCCACGTTTTTTTTTAAGAAAAAATTATTTCTTTTTATGTTGGGATGATTTTGTAATTGGGGGGGGGGGGTTGAAAATGCAGCTTTAGAACCCACTTTTTTTGTTTTTTGTGGGGGAAAGGGTTAAGACAGTGGAGAGTAAAAGGTTGAGGAGGTACAAATTGAGAAACCAAACAAGCGTGATTCCAAACGAGTGGAATTGGCAGTTCACTGTGATGGCGATGGTTGTGCAGGCGTAGGAAGTGTTTTATGAGCTACAGATTTTAGCCATGATCAAATAGCCTTGTCGAGGATCCAAATTCGAGTGGGGATGTGTTTACACTCTAAAAATCGGCCTAGGAGTAATTGCATTTTATTCGTCCTAAAATATGAAAAGACAATTATCTTTCAGAATTGCCCTTGAGAGGCCGAATGTTTTACTGAAGTAGTTGTTGATAACACAATCAAGGCTGTTAACAAGGTGAGATCGTGGGTAGGATGGAAGTTGTCAAGTCAGGCAACATGGTGTAGGCCTAAATGGCCTAATTCCTATTGATTTTGATAATAACAATGCACTAAAGATGTTTAAAGGACTAATGAGATTCAAATATCTTTAAGACAGGTATCAAAGTCATGAATTAGAAGGCATATGACTCTAATGAATCATCCATAGCAAGAAGAAGCTTGTGATAGTCAAATCCAACAATCCAAGGTTGACTAAACGAAGAATCAAGTCAAGATTGAGAGTTGTTAGGATTACTTTGTAAAATTGAATCACAATCTTGCTCACTTAAGATTCAAGGGCTTAAACCTAAGCTAAAACACTTTTTAAATGCCCAAAACTTATATATCACACTGCCCAAGTCAAGGGATTTCATTCCCTAGAACTTAGTATTTTAGCAGTCTAAAACAGAGTACTTTCAAAAGACTGAAAGTAGTGTTTCAACAGGATGAAATTCTTCAGCAGACTGAAGAAAGGACTTTAGAAAATATCAGTTCTCTGATATTTTCAAATGGCTCTTTGAGCCTGGCTGAAATACCACTTTAAGCTGGCTGAAAGCAGTATTCAAATGGCTGAAAGGCTTGATCCTTGAACTCCAAAAATGACCCTATCTAGAATTCTCAACAGCCTTCTTTAGCTAGCTGAAAGAGAAGTTTCAGCCGGCTGAAAGACTCGGGCTGAGTCATAACGGCTAGTTTTTTAACGGACTTTTGAAGCATTAAATACCCACCAAACCTTCTTTCCTGGCATTTATTGCTACAAAACAGTCATATTGAACTCCTTGTATAAATACAAGCGTTGAACTCATTTATGAGCAATTCATTGAGCTACAAACAAGATTATTAATTACAAGTCTTAATTTCTTTTGTGAACATTCATTAAGGTTCAATCAATAGCTGAGTATACATTCAATTTCTGTGTATCTACTCTTTTGTGAGAGCTTTCTTGAGCAAAAAAAAAAAAAAAAAAAAAAAAGAAGCAAACTCCAAACTTCTTGTATCAAAGGGTTGTGTGAACCCTCACTTTGTAAGCACTTAAGGAGTATGGTTAGACAAGTGTTGGTGAAGGACACTTGGATTGTAAAAGGTTTGTTGCTCCACCTTGAAGGAGAGTGATAGTAGATTGGTGAATCTTCAAGCGAGCTCTTGAGGCAAGGACGTAAGCGAAAAGCCGAACCTCGTTAACATCGTTTGCATTATCTTCCTCTCAAACTCTTTATTATTGCTTGTTATTGTATTTGTTTTTTACTTGCAATAATTTGATTTTGAGTTTGCAATTTATTTTAATTTGGCCAATAACCCTATTCACCCCCCTCTAAGGTTATATATTTAGGACAACACGTGGCTATGCTGAAAGCTAATGGATCGCAAGTGTGAGCGGTTATGAACAAATTCCATGGAGACAATTGTTGCTTGGATATATAAAAGCTGAAAGACAACCATTTTAAAAGGACTTTTCATAAAATCATCAAACCAGTTCCTAGAGAACTTATCTTTTTCTTTCTTTTTAGAACTTTAGGATTTTGAAACCCAGAAACGTGTGCTCCTTTTGGTCAAAGGCGTGTGCACCCCTTTGTTCATCATTGTAATTTCAGATGTTATTAATGAAAATGGCTTCCTCAATGGTAAGCTTTTGTTTTTAATCTCTATGGTTATTCTGTTAATTTTATCACTTGTTATAGAAAAAGTCCTTGAGTCTATTCAAGGCAAGGTGGAATCTACAATTCGTCACAAGTTTGTGGCTGGCACGCTCTCACGACTAAATCTCTAGAATCCAATTTTTGGAGGAAACATTTTTTGGCACGCCTAGTGAGACACCATTTGTGTTATTATTCTGTTTCTAGGAGATTTCCTTGCAAAATCATGCCACCAAAATGTGGAGGATGTGGAAAAGATACTTTAGGCTAAGAATCTGGCCAAGAAGATACTTTGGAATTCCTAGGAGGTAATTCACTAGAAAACGAGAACATGGAAGGCAAACCTTTAATTGATTATGTAAATGTTGCTAACGAGTTCATAGCTGCTTTTAGGATGAATTTTGACACTATGATGCATGACATCTCTCAAATGATGATACAGTAGATGTCTCTTACCATGAAGACATTTGTTGAGTCCAATCAGCAAATTAGTGATAGTTTAAATAAAAATTTAGACAAGCTACTTAGTTATATAGTGGAAAAACTTGGTCTAGAGTTTAAAAATAGCTCCCAAGAAAAATCTAATCAGTACGGTCGAAAGGTTGAATATCGAAATAGTTTAAAATATAAGATGTACATATCTTGTCAAAGTAAGATCCTCTAGGTTCAAACCTATCAATGCTTCGGCCTGAGGGGCAAATTCCTACTTCAGTCCATTTGGGAAGCCAATTCGATTACACTAGACCGAATGTTAGAACAAGTGGAACAAAAGACAATGTGTTTTATGCTACACC
Organism: Liquidambar formosana; assembly: GCA_039720395.1. Classification (NCBI taxonomy): domain Eukaryota; kingdom Viridiplantae; phylum Streptophyta; class Magnoliopsida; order Saxifragales; family Altingiaceae; genus Liquidambar; species Liquidambar formosana. The sequence goes on from CM077821.1 coordinate 24,229,576, forward strand.
CGGGGGGCAAATTTATAATCAAATGCTAAATGATTCATTTAATCCAACCCAAAATAGTCAATTAATGTTTGGAAACCCAAATGAAATACTAATTAGAACTAGCTAATCAACTAGTTGGGAATTATGGGGGTTCAAATGAAATTCAATATAATTATGTTGGTCAAGAAGGTCCTACACAAACCTTCCAAACCAATTTAAGGAACAACCCTAACAATCTCAAAGAGGAGATTGCTAATATTATTAGGGAGCAAATAAGGGCAGGTCGACCTCCAATAAGAATGGCTTATAGCTGTCCTTACCCTGATTATATCAATCAACTTCATGAATTCCCTAGGAGCTTTAGGTTTCCTTATTTTACTTTGTTTTCAGGAGAAGATAGGCAGTCTACTTTTGAGTACGTTGGCTGATTTACGTGTCAGTGTGGTGAAGCAGGTAGTAATAGCTTTTTGAAGTTAAAGTTGTTCCCAAGTTCTTTAACTGGTTAGGCTTTCAATTGTTATATCAATTTGCCATTAGGTTCAATTACAATATGGCAATAAATGGAATCCCTTTTCCATGTTTATTTTTGTAAAGCTGAGATCGAAATAATGGTTGCTGATCTTGCCCGAATGTGTCAAGAACCTGGTGAAAAGGTTAATACTTTCGTCCAAAGATTTTGTAATGCCCAATGTAGGTGCAGGTCGAATTTGGCATAGTCTGATTGTGTCAAGATGGTGATCAGTGGCCTCAACCTAGAAAATAAGTGTAGACACCCTATTTTCATCCCCTAACATTTGACCTTTCCACCTTATGAGCATTATTACATGTAGAGAATTACATTATTTTGGCACCAAATCTTTTTAGTTAAGCTCTATACATCCCAAAGAATCCATGGTATCTTCCAGGGTTCAATTTGGTTAAGTCTTGATAGTTAATAAGAACTTTTGCGACTTAGAGGGCATTTATGTCATTTCATTTACATAATTTTTATTTGATATCCAATTCTCACCAAATTCATCTTGGAATGATCCTAATGACTTAGGATGTCATTTATAGGCTTGGTTTAAAATTTGGTTAAGTTTGGAGATGATTTGCTTAAGGATGGTCCAAGTAGGCTCGGTTTGACTCTATTTGTCGACCCTTCTCATAATTGCTTCTTAATTTGATCCAATTAAGTTCAATTAATGCTTCGTTAATGTCGATTGGGTCTTAATTAAGGTGTATTAATGCTTCAAATTATTTTTGGGAGAGTTTGATTGCAACTAGGACTCCATTAGGGCTCAAACCCTAATGTTATCCTAGTAAGCCTTAATTGATCTCTATAAGCCATATGGGCTTAACCCTTGATTAATTGACCAAGTGTGGCTCAAATAGGATTGTTTTAATCAGATTTTGAATAGAGAATTGAGCCATGGTCGTTTTAAGTCCAAAATCAATGAATTTGGACTTCAAATAGGCAAAATACATAGCACAAAAGGGTAAAAATGCACAAAAGGGCATGAAAAAACACCTGAAAGGCTACTGGTAGCTGTTTGGGCACCTAGAAGGGCCAAACGGCCACCCAAGGTGGCCAAACAGCCACCAAAGGTGCCCATTGGCCTTTAATGGTGTTTTGCCCTATCTTAACCTCTTTAGAGTCCATTTCTCGCTAGAATTCGAATTTCCTCCAAATTTTTGAAGTGTTTGAGATAGGAACCAGCTCTTGGGAGTGTTTTAGAGACCTTGGATCATCCCTAGCTAGATCCAATCTTAGCTATTCATTCCACCCACTTTTCACTATAAATAGGGGTCTTCCCCTCTTTCATTCTCCATCAAGTCTTAGTAGAATATTCCTAAGCAAATGAAGAGCTTGAGTTCTTGAGTGTGGGATGAACATTCCTATTAGTATCCCTTCACTTGAGACTCATGCTAAAGAATAGCTTGGCTCAATAGTTAGTGGGGAACATTCCTATTAGTACCCTCTAGCTTGTGACCCATTCTAGAGCTTGAAGGCGTGGAAGTTCTGCCCGACTTGCAACTCCCTCCCTTGAGGCCATCATAAAGCTTGGAAAGCGTCGAAACTCTGCCCAATTTTCAACTTAAAAACCCCAAGGTTACAAACAGAACTCTGCCTCAATTTTGTCAGGTATATTTCTGAATTCCATTGCCATGATGTAGTTGTTTATGTGATAATGCATGCTCCCATGAGTTTTATTATTCATAGGATTTTATTAGGGCTTTGATCCTAAATCAAACAATTTTCAAATCAAAGTTGTTTCCTTCAAAGTGAGTTGTTCTTTCAAAAACAAGTGTTTAATTATGGATTGGATTATAATAAAGTCCTACGAGGAGTGAAACTCTTCCTCCCAACATAGACTTTGATCTTCATCAGAAGTACGTTGGCTGCTCAATTAAGCCCAAGTCCAACTTAGTTTAGTTTTTATCTTTTAATTTTCTTAATTTTTAGTTATTGCATGGTTGAAATTAATTAAGCCCAATCAACAAATGAGACCGATTTATCGGGTGAAATGGGTGCCTACAGGCCATAGCTCGGAACCTTCCCATTTCATAACCTAGCCCCTGAACCCTTGTTTTTGGTTCAAGACTTGCCTATTTTCTATTAATGGAATCAAATTTGTTTTTATAAAACAAATCTTTTAGTGGTTTCCTTGTACCCTAAAAATGAGGTGGCGATTCCTTTGCTTTTGAAACCATTTAAAAGTGGAACGAAAACTCGATTTCCCCCAAGTCGATTTCCGACGTCCATAATAGGAAGAGATTTATTGGTCAAGAATTTTTCGACCTAGGTCATCTTATGACTGCTGTGTCAAAGTATGAAAGAATTCTCGAATAAGAGAATCAAGGAAGGGTTTCTTCAAGGGGTACTTATTATAGGAATCTCAATAGGGAAGTGGCTCAAATTGAAGCCATTGAAGAAAATGAAGAGACTAAAGAAGTGTTAGGATTATACCCTAGAGCCAATCACAGAGATGATTGTTTAGGGATAGGAACAATCAATTGATTTCATTTATGCATGTCACATTTATTATTGATTTAATAAAAGGGCTTATTCTATTATGTTTATATGCATCATTTATATTTACATAATATGTCCATGGAGTTAGAGTTGAGAATATGAAATTACAAAGTGTTGTAATTTTGAGACTGTAAATATATCTCTGTACTAAACTCCTAAAACATTCCTAGTTGAAGGTTCACTATGATGGACAGTATTAAACCATAGGACTAGCACTTGTTAGGTTGACTCTATAGGAGGATAGCTAGTCTCAAGCTATTTGTGTGGAGACACTACAACCAACAAGTGGGTGTCTATTCTAAGAATAGGTACACTGAATGTGACCAAAGATATGAGATAAACTGAATAGAGTTTTAACCTGCCTGTCAATCAGTTTCTCATTGTTATAGTGGTAAAAGTAATCCTTAGACCTGAGACACCATGGTTGTCTTATGCATGTAGCTTTAGAAGTTTGATAACACTAAGTGCAGATCCTTATAGGGGTCTGTAAGGGTGTTTATTGGCCCTATTGCTATGTGTGTGAAGGCATGTGAGTGATCAACAAGGAATCCATCACTCTCAGGAAAAAGGAAGTGAATGTCTCATATGGCATTCATTGAATATAACTCATTAAATCCATGGGCCCATGGTGGAATGAATATAGAAAGGAGTTTCCATAAGTTCATCATTGAGTTGATATTAATGAATGAGTATAAAGTAATTGAACTAGAGACTTAACAGATTTCCATGTCCTATTGGTTCAATTGGGGACATTGTATTGATGGAAGGATGTAATTGTAACCTATAAACTATAACATAAGGGTTCTTTGTAAATGACTATTCACCTTATTAAGGACCACACCATGAGCCATATGCTAGGTGTTACTCATGGTTAGTAGAAGCCCTAATTGATATAAGAGAGTTATAATCAATTAGGGAATTGGAAGGAGTTCCAATTAGACCCTAAATGGAAACAGTTCCATTATGCACACCTCGTGCTATCCCTACTACTTGATGATGTGAACCCAATGGGTCACACACTGATCATGCTAAGAGAGTTTAAAAGTCTATGAGAGAAAGGGCATAAGTGAATAAAAGAATTGTTCTTAAGGAGCAAATTTATACGGGATATAAATTAGAGGGGTTAAGTTGCAATGATGTATAATTACAACTTAACTCATATGAGGAATAGGATTCCTCACTAGGGCCAGCCCTATGTGGAGGCTATATATAGCCTCATGTCATGTGATGACATCATCACAATCATTCTCCCCAATGGCTGGCCAAATTTCACAAGGAGGCTCTCTCTCTCTCTCTCTTTCTTCTCCGCCTCTAGCAACAACAAGGAAGAAGAAGGAAAGGACTTCAAGTTCAAGCTAGGTGTGGATGCCGTTGGAGGATAGTACACTTGGACTGCTCATTCATTGCTGCCCGGAGTTCAAGCTTGGAGCAAAAAGGAGAAGACAAAGCTTAGAGCATAAAGGAGAAAACCATATCAAACTGTAAGTAATTCTACCCTCTTCTAGTTAGGGTTTTGTTTTGTATTATGCATAATTGGATTCATGGGATTGGGAATCGTAGGAAAATTTTAATTCCGCCTTTGTATGTTTTCCTCCCTACTCGATTCCCAACAAGAAGAAATTGCATTGAACGAATTAAATATTAATCGACCTTATACATGAGCTTTAGTGAAATCTAAAGTTCAAGAATTGAAACAAAATTTCCAAAGGAGGCCAAATAACGACATCCAAAATGGAAATAGTTTTAGGGAAAAGAAATATGATTTCGATCTTTCTAAAATTGAGCAAATATTCAACCTACAATTAAAAGATGGATAGATTAAATTACCAGATGGACATAAAATTCCATTTGTAGAAGAAATAAAAGATAAAAAATATTGTAAATAGCATAATTGTTGGACACATCCAACAAATAGTTGCATTGTGTTGAGAGATGCCATTCAAAGGTCAATAAATAGTGAGAAATTGAAATTTCCTGAAGAAAAGATTGTCTATCAAGTAGATGAAAAACCTTTTCCTTTTGAATTTCCCATTAATGTGGTCGTTTTATAGGTGTAAGATTCAGACTTGTCCAACAAAGAGGCTGAAAATGTTGAAAAGAAATAAGAGAATAAAGGGAAAGCAATCATGTAGGCTCCACAACAACGGAATGAAGTGGTAAAATCAATCTCCTTTATCCCTAAGGCTGAGGGCGAGACCTATGTTCACTTTGGAAAGCCCAGATGCTGGTGCTTATAAAAGATGGTTAAAAGTTGCAATAGAGCATCTTAGTGATATTTATGGTCAACCACTTTTTTGTAGAGGATGTCACAAAGAGCTGGCTATGCCCCAGTATGACCCTGGGAATTTAAAGAGGGCCATGATTGGAGATGTGGAAGTCTTTGTCTATAGGGGCAAGCTTCAAGTGAGAGGCCCTAATGAGGCCAAAGTAGCAAATGCTGTGGCCAGGAGGCTAAACAAATATGAACAAAAGTTTTGATCAAATGGCCTGTATAAGGCTAGAGTTAAGAAAGAAAAATTTATAAAGGAAGAAAATGAAGAGCATACTAGAAGTCTGAGGAAGGATTACCAAAAGGTAGATACAAGTAACAAAAGAGTTCAACCTGATGAATACTTAAAGGGTCAAGGTTTAAAAATTAGTGTGAGAAATGACTATCATGCCTTAAGTTATCAGGCTGATAGAAAAATTAGAAGTCAAGCTTCCAGTTCTAGTACTGGTCAGGGCGATCTTCGGAATCTAATTAAGCCTAGGATGGTAAAACCAAGGCCAACTCAACCAGAGAGATGGGCTCAAGCTCATCACTCAAAGTTTGGTCAACCTGAGATAACTCGAACCTACAAAAGGAGGATCCAGAGAATGCAAGCTGAAGAGAAGAGACAGCTAATCTAAGAAACTGGGGGATACCAGATTTGGCCTAATATTTAGAAGCGCTTGGAAGCACTTGAGGAAGAGAAGAAGATGATGAAATACTGGAAGCTGATGATTTTAGTGCTACTGATGATGATAGCATCCAGTTTGGTCCTCTCCCACCTTCTAAGATCTAGGTAAATATGATTTTTATTTTAACTATTGATTTTAGAGTTAAAGAATGTTAAACTCAGTCTTCTGATAACATTAATGTTAGCTTTGAGGGAAAGCTATCCATTAATGAAGTTTCAGAAGTATCAAATCGATTTGTGCTGGCTGAAATATCTTGCGAAAATATTACTTTCCCCAAGCCAAGTGAAAACATAACTAAACATTCGAAACCTCTGTATATCAAAGCTCATTTTAATGGAAAACCAATTTTAAGAGTTTTAGTTGATAATGGGGCTTATGTAAATATTATGCCAATTTCAGTTATAAAGAAGTTAGGAAAGACCAAAAAAGATTTATTACCGGCAGAGGTTTCAATAGTCAATTTCATAGGTGGAGCTGTAAAGACTAAAGGAGTTATTCCTATGGAAGTAACTGTAGGAGACAAAACCAAAATGACAGCATTCTTTGTTTTGAATTCAGCGTCAAATTATAATGCCTTGCTAGGCCGAGACTGGATTCATGCAAACTTATATGTCCCATCTTCATTTCATCAATGTTTGATGATTTGGAATGGAGAGAAGGTTGAAGTAATTTAGGCCGATAATCACCTATTTGCCTTAACAACTAACTTCGCTAAGGCAATTCTTTATGATAAAAAGGTAAAGCTTTTGAAGTTTTCAGGGTTTAACAAACATGGACAAACCTTTAAGGTGGCTTCACTAATGTTGGATGGAGGATGCCATGTGAATTTGGTCTCACGAGAGACCATATCTAAAATCAAAAGTTTTAATGAATCTTGAAATCCAAGCATATCAAGAAGCCATGCAAAGAGTAGAATCTTACATGGCTGAAATTAATGAAAACGAATTGGCTAGTTTAACCGATTGCGTCAGAGAAGATGCAAATGAGATTACTCTAGAAGAATTATAACCAGAACCTAGGAAGTTGAGTGATGAAGGAGCTCAAGTCATGGACCCATTATAAGAAGTTAGATTATTAGGAGATTCTAAACCAATTTTTGTTAATCAAAATTTACCAAAAGAATGGAAAGGGAAAATAGTTAGTTTGTTAAAAGAATTCAAAGATTATTTTACTTGGGATTACGATGAATTACCGGGTTTAGACCGAAAATTGGTTGAACATAAATTGCCAATCAATAAAGGGTTTAAGCCATATAAATAGCCTCCTAGAAGAATGGCTCCAAAAATTCATCTCAAAGTTAAGGAAGAGATTAAAAGACTCCTGAAGGCCGAATTCATTAGAATGGCCAAATATGTGGAGTAGCTTTCAAATATTGTTCTAATCGTGAAAAAGAATGGGAAATTAAAAGTATGTATAGACTTTAGAGATTTAAACAAAGCCACCCCAAATGATGAATATCCTATGCCTGTAGTCGATATGTTGGTCGATGCAACAGTTGGATTTGAAGTATTTTCTTTTATGGATGGTCATTCAGGTTATAAACAAATTTTTATAGCTGAAGATAATGTATAAAAAACGACCTTTAGGTGCTTAGGTAGTATTGGAACTTTTGAATGGATTGTAATGCTATTCAGTCTTAAAAATGTTGGGGCAACTTATCAAAGGACCATGAATTGTATTTTTCATGACATGATTGTAAAATTTATGAAAGTTTATATTGATGATGTGGTGGTTAAATCTTCAGATCTGGACATTCATATAACCAATCTAAGGAAATCCATTGAAAGAATGAGAGCTCATAACTTTAAAATGAATCCCTTAAAATGTGCATTTGGTGTGTCTGCTGGGAATTTCTCAGGTTATCTAATTCATCAAAGGGGGATTGAAGGTGATAAAAATAAAATAAAAGCAATTATTGATGCAAAACCTTCTAATAAAAAAGAACTTTAGAGATTTCTCGATCAAGTTAATTTCTTGCATCGTTTTATTTCTAATTGTGCAAAGCGAACCAAAGCCTTCTGTCCTCTGTTGAAGATACGGGCGGTGGATGAATTCAAGTGAGATAGGCAGCATCAGGAAGCATTCGACTAGCTTAAAGAATATTTGTCAAAGCCACCGGTGTTGATGCCACCCAAGCAAGGGAACCCCTTGAAGTTGTATATATCACCAGCTGAAGAATCTATTGGAGGACTATTAGCTCAAGATAGAGATGATGGAAATGAGCAAGCCGTTTATTTTCTTAGTAAATTGTTGAATGAAATCGAGTGTAGATATACACCGATTGAAAAACTATGTTTGGTTTTGTATTTTTCTTGTATTAAGTTAAGATATTGCATGTTGCCCGTTTTAATTTATATTATTTGTCAAACTAATGTGGTTAAATATATGCTACGTAGACCAATTGTAAGAGGAAAAATTGCAAAATGCTCATTAGTATTAATCAAATTCAGTTTGTAATATACACCTCGAAAGGCAGTAAAAAGCCAATATTGGCCGATTTTCTAGCAACCCATCCTAATTTGGAATTAGATCCTAAAATTTTGCCAACAATGAAAATTGGATGTTCTATGGCACCATGGATCTTAATTTTTGATGGCTTAAGAACTAAAGAATCGACAGGGGTAGGAATTCTTTTGGTGTCTCCTACTAACGAAAGAACTCAATTATCATTCAAATTGGATTTTGATTGGACAAACAATCAGGCCGAATCTGAAGCACTCATCATTGGCCTTAGTTTATTAATAGATTTAAATGTTTCAAGTGTTCTTGTTATTGGGGATTCCCAATTAATTTTGAGACAGTTATCTAGTGACTTCAAATTTGTAAGTGATTCCTTAATTGAATACAATATGATTGCTAAACATTTGTTAGGTTTATTTGCTGATGTTTTATTTAAATGTGTTCCTAGAAAAGAGAATAATGAAGCAAATGAATTAGCCCAGATAGCTTTTGGATTAAAAATTCCTTTGAGTGTTCTAATTAGGACGATAACCATAGAAATACGGCGAGAATCGTCTATTACAAACAAATTCAGTCCTAATGAATTAATTTTATCATTAGATGTTGTTCAGGATGATTGGAGATTTCCAATCATAACGTATTTGTAAAATCCATCAATCTAGACCGAATATAAGATTAGAAAAAGGGCTTTGGAGTTCGTCATTTTAGATGATGAATTATATAAAAAGAATATGGATGGATTGTTATGCTTGTGTGTCTCACAGTTTCAATCAATGCAAATCATGACCAAAGTCCATGAAGGGATTTATGGGGCACATCAAGCTAGTGTTAAAATGAGATGGCTCATAAGAAAATATGGCTTTTATTGGTTGAATATTATGAAAGATTGCTTAGATCATGCTAAAAGGTGCCAAGCTTACCAAATTCATAGGCCAATACAACACGTACCGGCTATCAAGCTGCAATCCATAGTCAAGCCCTGGCCATTTAGAGGTTGGGCAATGGATGTGATTGGTAAAATCTACCTAGAGTCATCTAAAAAGGAGGCTTTTATCTTAGTAGCAATAGATTATTTTACTAAGTGGGTAAAGGCTATCCCACTGCCTTCGGTTTCTCAAACTGAAGTGATAAGATGTGTAAAAGAAAATATTATTCACAGATTCGGCCTACCTCAATCTATTACTGCTGATTAAGGGTCAGTGTTTACCGCTAATGAGGAAAAGCCTTTGCAGAGGAATATGGTTTTGAAATTATACATTTGACTCTATGTTATGCTTAAGCTAATGGGCAGGCTAAATCGACAAATAAAATTTTAAAGTTAAGCATTGAGAAAATGATTGAGGAAAATTCCCGAGCATGGCATTGTTTGGAATCGAACTAGAAGGAAAAACAAAGTGTGGAATATAAAAAATTTTTCTAAACGATTCCATAACCGATGAATCTAATTATGCTATAATACAAAACCAAAACCCTAACTAGAAGAGGGTTGAATCACTTATAGTTTATTTGTCTTCTTCTTTTGCTCTAAGCTTTGATTCTGGATAGTAGTGAATGAGCAGTTCAAGTGTTTTGCCTCCAATGGTAACCACACCTAGCAAGAGCTTCAAGTCCTTCTTTCTTTTTCCTTTGTTGTTGCTAGAAATGGAGAAGAGAAGAGAAGAAAGAAAGAGAAAGCCTCTAAGGTTGGACGGCTAGGGCTTGGGAGTGGCTTATGTTATAATGTCACACATCATAACATGTGATTATATGTAGCCACTAATAGAGTCGGCCATAAGGGGGAATCCAATCCCTAATTAGATTATGTGTAATTTCTCTAAATTACACATTAACCCCTCTAGTTTATATCATATATAAACTTGGCCTTCAATAACTATTCTTTATTCACTTATACCCTTTCTCTCATTGACTTTAAAGCTCTCTTTGCATAATCAGTGTGTGACCCATTAGGTTCACATCATTAAGTAGTAGGAACAGCACAAACTGTGCACAATGGAACTCTTTGCATTAAGGGTCTAATTAGAACTACTTCTAATTCCCTAATTGATTATAACTCACTTATATCAATTAGGGCTTCTACTAATCATGAGTAACATCTAGCATATGGCTCATGGTGTGATCTTTAATGAGGTGAATAGGTATCTTACATAGAACCCTTCTATTATAGTTTATAGTTACAATTATATCCTTCCTTCTACACATTGTCTCTAATTAAACTAATAGAACATGGAAGTTTGTCAAGTCCCTAGTGTGAACCATGGGTTTCGATCAAGGGAAAACCCTTCTTTTTAAAAAAATTGTAGAAATTTAAATGAATAAAAATCTGGTTTTTAAAAGGTTCACAAAAACATATCAAACAAGGAGTTGCCACCTTATTTTTTAAGGAAAAAAAGGGAAAATCATGAAAATAGTTTTAAAAGGAAACCTTTAAAAACCGAACACATAACTCCGATCAAGGAAAAGCAGGTCTAATAAAAAACAAGAGAGGATTCGGAGACTAAGTTACGATGTGGGAAGGTTCTAGGAAACATCCTATAGGCACCCACATCGCCCCAAAATGGGTCTTTGAATTTATATGGGCTATTTCAATCACTTCCTAATTTGTCACTATGCATATACAAAAAATCATCCATAACCATTCATATCCATCCATAGATATCCATAAAGCATAAAACATTCACAAAGCATGTAAACATCCATAAACAAATAGGAGAGATATGGAAAGCAATAGAGAGATAGAAAATAAGAAACAAATCCATCTTACTCTTCTAGTAATCACATATGATGGATAAATGAATAAGCATGAGTCCATCCTACTCCTCTAGCAAATATGTGATGAATAAATGAATAAAAGAAAAAGAAAAACCTAGGATACTTAGTATCCTAGGGCGGACTTGAACATCAAATGAGCGCCTACGTACCTTATATACAAAGATGTAAGGATCAAAGTCTACTTAGTTCGATTGAGAAGGGGTTACTCTCTTTACAATGAACTTTCAACCCTAAGTTTCCAACTTAAGAAAGGTTTTAAAAACTTAGGAGTTTCTAAAAATAGTTTGAGAAAAAGTAGGTATTTGAGAAAGAGTAGGATTCTAAATCAAATAGACTTCCAAAATGATTTGAATTCAAAAAAGAATAGAATTCTAAATAAAACAGAATTTTATAAAAAGTTGGAAACTATAGACTTCTAATTCAAAGTAAAGACAATAACCCTAAGGGGGAAGAAGAGAACAATGCATAACAAAACTCATCATGAACCACTTACCATACGTCAAATATCCCAAAACATTGAGAAAACACCAATTAATCACCCCATGTATGCTATAGGGCAATCATCATGCTCAAACCATCCAATATTATACCCAAATAATCATTAGAAGACCTAATCAAATCTGGATAGAATACTAAAGATGCATATAATGGCCTAATACTCATACAAAGAACAAAAATCAAAAGGAAAAATAAAACCCTAATATGCTCTTATATGCTCTAAACACCCTAACATGCATAAAACTATCAAAAACATGCTAAATATGAATTATCATAATGAAAATATCATATGACAATCCAAAATATGAAAAGAAAATCTAATATGATGCCTTAGGTAAGTATTTTATGTAAGAATGTGAAATTACCATCTTTACAACGAGCTTTCTTAAGTAAAACTATTCGGAGATAATTTTACGTAGAAATCACTCCGCATAAATGATTTCTTCGCACATCCTATGTAAAATATATACCTAATAGCACAAAGAAACTCACAGCACACTTAAATACACTCCAGAAAGCACCTATGCACAACCCCACCCTCTAAAGACGATAATTATCCTCGAAAAGAATAATCATCCATACACCTATGAAGATGAGGCTTACAGAAAAAGTGTCCTATACAAAAGACATTTAAAATCATGCATATAATTGAAACATGAAGAGAAAACGACCTAAACACATCAACTAATTTTCTGTGCAAAACGTACCTCTATCTTTAAGAGAGAAACTATCCTAACAGTAAGCAATTCACAATCCTACTCCACTAACATGCTTCTCAAATTATTTGAATCATATACACTCCAAAATATAGAGTATATATGATTCCTAAATCAATTCTAAGCCATAACTTCGCAGAGAATGGAATAGAAGAAGAAGGAATCGTAAAAGGATGCAAGGAAACTTACAACAAAGCAAAAGTCTTCGCTGTGTTCTTCCTTCTCCTTGGCTTGGTTCCCTTCTAGTTCTCCTTTAAAATTGCAGTAGGAAGCCTTCTCTAAGTGATATAGATGAGTGCAAATTCGTTCTCCCTAGCTCTCTTATAAATATTAAGTGTCAAAGAGTAAAAAAAAAAAGTCTCTTATGCTAATGAATGAGCCTCTATTTATAACCAACCAAACATGTGAACCAATGGTTGAGATTAATTCACCATAAAACCAATATAAAGCTATTATTAACTCCCATAAATGTTGGACAACTCAAAATCACATCCCAATAGGTTTAAAACACTTTTGGAAAAAAGAAATTCGGAGTAAAAGAGCCCAAAATGCATTTCCTTAAAAATAAGGGAGAATAGACGCGGGGTCTTAGGTGACCGGTTGACTGAACCGGTTGGACCGGTTGGGTGAACGGGTCACCCGAAGCCAAGCCTCTATTTCACCCAGTTTTGACTTATTTCGGGTTTCTGACTTAAAACGATCCTATCTTCTTCAAATTAACTCCGATTTGAGTGATTCAAAAGCCAAAATTTCAATGATTCAATGTAGAATAAGTGTAGAATATTCTTAAACCAAAAATCCCTAACTATGGTCAAGTGGCTGGGTTTTCATAAGGCGGTTAACCGAAAAATGGTCAATTAGCCATAGGATAATATGGTGAATCAATCCAAAACCTATTCAATAATTAAATTGGCACTTCAATTAGGCTCATTTCATCATTCTAAGATCAATGGAACAATCCAGAACAAGTTTTGGGGTCAATTGGAAAATATACGAAGTAAAAGCCGAAATTGCCCTTCAAGTCGCAAAAGTCCTAATTAACTATCCAAACTTATTTGGAATTGAACCAAATTTGACACACATATCCAAAATGATCCTAGAAAATAAATGCAAGTGATGGGACTCAACAAAGAGACAACAATATGCATGCAATGATGACCTATTCTCCTAAGGCTTAAAAGGGTAAAAGTATCATTTAAAGCTTAGGAACTCATAAATGCTTCTAAACTTAAACAAATGCTATCATGAACTTATGGGGGTGAAAATGGGGTGTCTACACCTAGTTTAATTACTTCATACTCAATCATAAATATCAACTCATTGATGACCTCATGGAAACTCTTTTCCATATTCATCCTACCATAGCCATGGATTTAATGAGTTATATTATGAGTGCTATATGAGACATTCTCTCTCTTTTTCATAAGAGTGATGGATTTCTTGTTAATTACTTGCATGCCTTCATTCACATAGCAATAGAGCTAATGAACACCCTTGTAGACTTCTATAAGGATTTACACCTAGTGTTATCAAACTTCTAAAGCCATATGCATAAGACAACTATGGTGTCTCAGGTGTAAGGATTACTTGTACCACTATAACAATGAGAAATAGATTGACAGGCAGGTTAAAACTCTACTCAGTTTATCTCACATCTCTGGTCACATTCAGTATACCTATTCTTGTAATAAGCACCCACATGCTGGTTGTAGTGTCTCACATAAATAGCTTGAGACTAGCTATCCTCCTAAAGAGTCAACCTAACAAGTGCTAGTCCTATGGTTCATTAGTGTCCATCACAGTGAACCTTCAACTAGAAATGTTTTAGGAGTTTAGCATAGAAATATATTTATAGTCTCAAAATTACAACTCTATGTAATTTATATTCTCAACTCTAACTCCATGGGCATATCATGTAAATATTAATGATGCATATAAACATAATAGAATAAGCCCTTTTATTAATTCAATAATAAATGTGACATACATAAATGAAATCAAATGATTGTTCTTTATCCCTAAACAATCATCTTTATAATTGGCTCTAGGGCATACTACTAACAATCTCCCATTTACACTATAGCCAATTCACCATGTATCTAATACGCATTTCTTGTCGACGGTGATCCAAATTCACTTGGGTCATAGCTTTAGCGAAGAGGTTTGCTACATTCTTACTTGTGTTAATCTTTTGAATGCTTATGTCACCACCATTGATTTCTCTAATCACATGGAATCGCCACTCTATGTGTTTGGATTTTTAATGAGACCATGGTTCCTTAGCTTAAGCAATAGCCCGGTTGTTGTAACAAAACAATGGTAAAGGCTTCTTAATGGTAGGAACTACTCCTAGTTTAATAATGAACTTCTTCATCTAAACAGCTTCCTTAACAACCTCTAAAACAGTAATGTACTCAGCCTCTATGGTGGAGTCTACTGTAGTATCCTGCTTACAGCTCTTCCAACGTACAATTCCACCATTTAAAGTGAAAACATACCCCGATATTGATTTCCTATCATCATCGTCAAATTAAAAATCTGAATCTGTATAACCAACCATTTCCAAGTTTCTTTCTCCATAGACAAGGCGTAAATCCTTAGCTCTTCTCAAGTACTTAAGGACAGCCTTGACTGCTTCCCAATGTTTCTTACCTGGGTCTACCTAATATCTGCTCATAACACTTACAGCAAAACAGATATCTAGTCTTATACATAGCATGTCATACATTAGACTCCCTATTGCAGAAGTATAGGGAATCTTTCTCATGTATTTAATCTTCTCAGGAGTTTTAGGGCTTATGGTTTTAGACAATTTGATTCCATGTCTGACAAGAATTAGACCTCTTTTGGAATCATCCATTTTTAACCTTTTCGAAATCTTGTCTATGTACATTAATTGAGAGAGACCTAACATCCTTTTAGATCTATCTCTATAGACCTTTATTCCCAGAATATAGGATACTTCTCCCAAATCTTTCATAGAGAAATTTTATAAAAGCCACTCTTTCACTTTTGATAATGTCTCTACATTATTCCCAATAAGTAGAATGTCATCATCATAAAGGACTAGAAAGGTGATCGCACTCCCACTAACCTTCTTCTACACACATGGTTCATCCATATTCTGTAGGAAACCAAATGATTTAATTGCCTCATTGAATCGAATGTTCCAACTTCTAGAAACTTGTTTAAGTCCATAAATGGACCGCTATAGCTTGCACACTTTGTGGTCCTCACCACTGGATGTAAAACCCTTAGGTTGCTATATATAAATGTCTTCCTCAATGTTGCCATTAAGGAAGGCGGTCTTTAAATCCATTTGCCATATCTCATAATCGTAGTGTGCAGCTATAGCTAACAAGATCCTAATGGACTTTAGCATAGCTACTGGTAAGAAGGTTTCCTCATAGTATATACCATGTCTTTGTCGATAACCTTTCGCCACTAGCCTAGCCTTACAGGTTTCTACTTTTCCATCTAAGCTTATCTTTCTTTTGAAGATCCATTTGCAGCTAATAGGTACTATACCTTCTGATGGATCAACTAAGGTCCAGACTTTGTTGGAATACATTGAGTCCATTTCGGATTCTTAGCTTCTAGCCATTGATTCAAATCAATATCCGAAATTGCCTGTCCATATATAGTAGGGTCATCTGGGTGTTTTCTATCACCAAGGAACAATTCCTCTGCATTATGGTTGAGAAATCCATATCTCTCAGGTGCAACAGATACCCTACTTAATCTACGGAGCAATTGTAGTATATTAATAGGTTCTATCTCATCAAGGACAGGGATTGGATCACTGTCGATTTGTGTCTCATCAAACAATTCTTTGAGTTCTATTTTCCTGTTGTTACCTCTTTCTTGAATAAACTCTTTTTCAAGAAAGACTACAAACTTACTAACAAACGCCTTTTGTTCATCAGGATAATAGGAGTAGTATCCTAAACTCTCTTTAGGATAACCCACAAACCTACATTTAATTGATCTTGATTCCAATTTGGTTGCATCATGTGGCTTTACATATATAGTGCAACCCCATACCTTAATATGCTTAAGGCTTGGTGCTCTCCTTTTCCATATCTCATATAATGTCTTAAGGACAGCATTGGTTGGAACTCTGTTTAATAAGTATGCGGCAGTTTCTAGGGCATATCCCCAAAAGGACAATGGTAAATTAGTTTAACTCATCATGGACCTAACCATATCTAATAAGGTTATATTCCTCCTTTCTGACACACCATTAAGCTGTGGTGTTCCAAATGGTGTCCATTGTGATAGAATGCCTGCTTGAATGAGATGATCTAAAAACTCTCCGATTAAATATTCGCCTCCTTGATTCAATCGAAGAGCTTTAATACTTTTACTAGTTTGTTTTTCTACTTTATATCTGAATTCTTTGAACCTTTCAAAAGCTTCAGATTTGTACTTCATTAAGTACACGTACCCATACCTAAAATAATTATCGGTAAAGGTTATAAAGTAAGAGAAACCTCCACGAGCATTTATGCTCATAGGACCACATACATCACTATGTATTAATCCTAATATATTTGCAGCCCTTTTATTGTGACCGGTGAAAGGTGACTTAGTCATTTTATCTTGTAAACAAGATTCACAAGTTGGAAAGGGCATAGAAGCCAATAGACCTAATTGTCCATCCTTACACATCATATTAATCATATTCTCACTGATATGACCTAGTCTCAGGTGCCAGTCATATACAGAGTTTTCCTCATCTTTTGTTCTCTTGGGTTTGTTTGCATTCAATTTAGAACTATCATGCTTTATGCAATTAATATTTGCAAGAAAGTTTAGAAAATAAATGCCATTCACATAAACTCTAGAAGTAATGAACTCTTTATTTTTAAATTAAAAAACATTTATTATCTTCAAAAATAAAACTAAATCCTTGTTTAGATAAAGCAGAAATTGAAATAATGTTTCTTATAACTTCTGAAATGTAAAGACAGCCTATTAATTCTAAACTCCTCCTACTAGACAGAGTCAAGTAGCAAGTCCCTATGGCTAATGCAACAACACTTGCTCCATTCCCCACTTGTAGGGTTACTCTCCTTTACTCAACCTTCTGCTTCCCACTAGATCCTGCATGGAATTACAAATATGAGAACTCGCACCAGAATCAAGTACCCAAGTGGAAGCAAGGCTAACACTTAATTTAGTCTCAAGTATAAGAGCATGATCCATACCTTCTAAAGGTTGGTTCTTTAGAGTATCCAGATACTCTCGGCAGTTATGTTTCCAATGCCCATCTTTGCCGCAATAAAAACAATTTCCATTACCTTTCCTCTTCCTTCGGGTACTCTTACCCTTTCTTTTTCCCTTGCCTTTAGGTTTAAGCATAGAATTGGAAGCAGAAACTTCAACCTATTCATCCCATTTAAGCAAGAACTCTTTGCCATACAATTCTTGTAAGTGGATGAACATCTTGGGAGCACTTCCCATAGACTCGTATTGCTTCTTAAGCTTGGGACTTAGAGACACCATCATATAGCATCTCGTCATAAGATCATTGTCCATGCGCTTCTAATAAGCATCTTTCTCCTGCTGAGTTGCAACCTTAGTGCGAGCATTGGGAAGTGGGTTTTGAAGTGCATAGGTAATATTCTCAAAATTCAAAACGATTTTAAATTTCTCAGCTAATCAAGATAATTTGGTCCAATTAAACGGTGGGTTTCCAAAATGTTGGATAAAGGGTTGCAGTGAGCCATTTCGATGATCTACGTTTAGAAAATTAAATAGAGAATTAGATTTCATTTTTAATCCATAATGATCGGGTGTTTAATCACATAGTACCTCCCACTATTTTATCAAATTCCATATACCCTCTAATAGAATTCGGGAATCTCATTCCTAATGGAGATTGGGTTCCATTGTGACCTAGAAGCCTCATATGTTAGTTTATTAACTTCTAAACCACAACAAGAAGACAACTCTTTGTATACTGCTTCATAAGTAAGTTCCAATCATTTTGCTTCTATGGAACATATAGCCCACATGTTAGTTTCTTGGAATACTGCCCCAGTTAAGTTAAACCCATCATTCACACAGGTATGCTTGGCCTAATATATACCTCACATAACAGTTTCTTCGTATATACTGGTTTTGGCACCCCATGATATCTTATATGCCATAGTTTCAAGTAAAGTCTTCAATATGGGTAGCTCCTACATGTCTATAGCCAGGTACCCACATTAAGGGACTTTAGATGATCCTATAATGATGGAAGGCAATGAAGAATTCATTCTCCAATGACTTCTCCATTTTCAACTTAGTATTAAATAAGAGGGGTTTTACAGGGTCTCATCAAATTAACATACATCTCATGCATACAAAGAATAATAAAGCAAACAATAAAATCCACTTATGGATATTAGTCCCAAAATGGTAACATATAACGATCTTTGGATTTGGAGCTTTCACAATTAATCTCATTAAATAAAGCTCCCACTATGATAATTATGGACTTTCAAATGATTCAATCCAAGCCAATGGATTAAATCCAAGGTCTTAAGGTAGGTGTTGGTGATTGTAAAACATTCAATTGAAAACATGCATGCTCTCTTGAAAGTTATCTCTAAGCTTCGAAGTCCTTCAATTCCTCTATAGGCTTAATTGTCTCTACCATTGGCTTGTAGGGCTCCACCATGCTCTTTTGAGTTCACCATGCTCCTTCGTGCGCTCTTGATTACATAACATTTACATAATTTAAAGAAAGAGATACATAAGGGGAATGTAGGGTACATAAGAGAATGATAGAAAGAGAAGGTGGCATGCAAGCCCCAATTAAAAATTACATCACCATAAATAAATTACAACCCTTTGAAATAAATCACATCCCACAAAACGACCAATCACAATTGGTTTACTAAGGTTTTAGTCTATAATCATCATCCATCCTTAATCATACAATCACATTGCATAATAAAGAAAATAACTGTAAGCAATAAACATATAGGCATTATGGTAACTCTATTGATTGATATTCATTAATCTCATTAATGTGTCCTGATCTCATTAGGATATACATAATTTCTAGAATTTAATTAAGTCTTAACATTTAAGCCATTTAGTTTTAATTAATCAAATCAATAGAAAACATTTAAAGTCTCCTAAATAAACTCTAATATCAAATATTAGGGTTTCTTTAATTAAACTAAACAAATTCATTTAATTAAAAAAATTCCAGATTTTAATTTAATCCTAAATTGTATTTTAAACCATTTAAAACATTGTAAAATTAATCAATATTAATTAAATAATCAATTTCGGAATTAAATAAAATCAATTCATTAATTAAATGCATTAACTCTAAACCCTAAATGCAACCCTAAGCATTAAATGCCACATGATTGGTCATTTAATGTCCAATCATTTAAATCCTAGGTTAATCCTAGGATTAGGGTTTAATTAATGCCAATTAGGGTATTAATTGCTCTTAATTAATTACACCAATTAGGGTTTCTAAAACCCTAAAACCCTTGACATCATTAATGTTAATAATTAAATTCTTTAATTAATAACCATGATTGGTTATTTAATAACCAATCATTATCTCTTTAATTAATGGTAATTAATAGTGGATTAGGGTTTTAATTAAAGCATTTATGAATTAGGGTTTCATCATTATGAGGAATTAGGGTTTCAGCTAAGAAACCCTAGAACTGCCGCCACTAACAAAGAGGACTACCAGAGCCACCACCAGTGGTGGGGCCTCAGGCCAACATAGGGGACTATTGCTAGGGGTGGGTCCTAGCCCTAGGACACATGTGGGGTGGTCCTAGAGGCTACCCTGTTAAAAAACAATGAGGGTTTTATCAACCCTATGCTGGCACCACTATGGGAGGACCTCCAAGGCCACAAAAGCAATTAAAACATCATCAATTCGACTCCTCCATTAAATCTAGCTTTTATATCATGTCCCTACATGAATTACTAAGCTAATGTAAGAATATTGGATGATCAAATAATCCCCAATTGATCCACACAATTCGTTTTATAAAGAACAGCCTAGAAAATTCAAATTTCTGTAACAGATCAGAAAATGTTTTTAAACCCAGTAAGATGACATTGTTATGATACCAAACCAATTTTCCTAGTATCCTACATGTCTTAAGAAATTAATGCAAGTTGTTTCATGCAATTTGGAGTTCCCTAGAATGAGTTATGAAGAAAACTCCATTGATGACTTTTCTGCAGAAAAAACAACTTACTGTATTTTTCAAGAACTCAAACTTTTTTATTCTTTTTCCATCAAAACTCTTTTGAAACTTAAAGAATATGATACATACATTATGTATTATGTTCCTATAATAATTTACCATCAATTTTACAGAAGTATTAAATCATAACAGTAGCAAGAACCCTAGAGTTCTTCAACCCTAGGTTCGGTCATGGTGGTCTTCTCCTTCTTCCTTCTTCTTCTTTCCAAATTCAATTCCATGCATCTCATACACTATGAATTTGACATGTAATGTACATATTAACATGTCTAATTAAAAAATTAATTATCTATGTTAATTGTAGAAGAGAAATTGGAAGAAACAACCTAGGATTTCAAACCCTAGGTTCGGCCACCATAGGAAACCTAGTTTCCTTTTTCTTCTTCTCCAAACTCAATCCCTATTCAACTCTTGAATAATTGGTAGCTCTAAAACATATTTTAGAAGAGGAGTAGAAGAGAAAACAACCTAGGGTTCATAAAACCTAGGTTCAGCCATGAGAGGGAATCAAACTTTATGCATGATATGAACCCTAGTTCATTAACCAATCAATTTTACCATAAAGACAGCCCATATGCAGTTTGTATTAAGCATAATCATGACTCTGATACCACTATTGGGAATCAAACTAGAAGGAAAAATAAAGTGCAGAATATAAAAAATTTTCCTAAACGATTCATAACCCATGAATCTAATTATGCTATAATACAAAACCAAAACCCTAACTAGAAGAGGGTTGAATCACTTACAGTTTATTTATCTTTTTCCTTTGCTCCAAGTTTTGTTTCTGGACAGCAGTGAATGAGCAGCCCAAGTGTTCTGCCTCCAATGGTATCCACACCTAGTAAGAGCTTCAAGCCCTTCTTCCTTTTTCCTTTGTTGTTGTTAAAAGTGGAGAAGAGAAGAGAAAGAGAAAGCGAGAGAGTAAGGTTGAATGACTAGGGCTTAGGAGTGGCTTATGTTATGATGTCACACATCATAACATGTGACTATATATAGCGACTAATAGGGCCAGCCATAGGGGGAATCCAATCCCTAATTGGATTATGTGTAATTTCTCTAAATTGCATACTAACCCCTCTAGTTTATATCATATACAAACTTGGCCTTCAAGAACTATTCTTTATTCACTTATACCCTTTCTCTCATTGACTTTAAAACTCTTTTTGCATGATCAGTGTGTGACCTATTGGGTTCACATCATTAAGTAGTAGGAATAGCACAAAGTGTGCATAATGGAACTCTTTCCATTAAGGATTTAATTGGAACTCCTTCCAATTCCCTAATTGATTGTAACTCACTTATATCAATTAGAGCTTCTACTAACCATAAGTAACATCTAGCATATGGCTCATGGTCTAGTCCTCTTCTGTTATAGTTTATAAGTTACAATTGCATCCTTCTTTCTACACAATATCTCTAATTAAACTAATAAGACATGGAAGTTTGTCAAGTCCCTAGTTTAATTACCTTATACTCAATCGTGAATATCAACTCATTAATGAACTCATGGAAACTCTTTTCCATATTCATCCTATCATGGCTATGGATTTAATGAGTTACATTATAAGTGCTATATGAGATATTCTCTCTTGTTTTCCTGAGAGTGATGGATTCCTTGTTGATCACTCACATGCCTTCATTCACATAGCAATAAGGCTAATGAACACTCTTGTAGACCCCTATAAGGATCTACACTTAGTGTTATCAAACTTCTAAGGCTATATGCATAAGACAACTATGGTGTCTCAAGTCTAAGGATTATTTGTACTACTATAACAATGAGAAACTGATTGACAAGTAAGTTAAAACTCCACTCAGTTAATCTCATATCTTTGGTTACATTCAGTGTACCTATTCTTGTAATAGGCACCCACATGTTGGTTGTAATGTCTCCACACAAATAGCTTGAAACTAGCTATCCTCCTAAAGAGTCAACCTAAGAAGTGCTAGTCCTATGGTTCATTACTGTCCATCATAGTGAACCTTCAACTAGGAATGTTTTAGGAGTTTAGTACAGAGATATATTTATAATCGCAAAATTACAATTCTTTGTAATTCATATTCTCAACTCTAACTCCATGGACATATCATGTAAATATTAATGATGCATATAAACATAATGGAGTAAGCCATTTTATTAATTCAATAATAAATATGACATACATAAATGAAATCAAATGATTGTTCTTTATTCCTAAACAATCATCTCTATGATTGGCTCTAGGGCATAGTACTAACAGGCATGAGCTGCTATCAGAAGCCTTGTGGGCCTACCAAAATTCTAAATAAATAAGCACAGGTACAACTCTATTCGCCTTTACATATGGTCATGACGCCATTTTGCCAATAGAGCTAACTGTTCGATCTTTAAGAGTTGCTAAACAAAATAATTTAAGTGAGCAGGATTATTATGATGCCATGATGGCCGAATTAGATGATCTAGATGATATTAGATTATTAGCCTTGGATCATTTACAAGTTCAAAA
Organism: Liquidambar formosana; assembly: GCA_039720395.1. Taxonomy (NCBI): domain Eukaryota; kingdom Viridiplantae; phylum Streptophyta; class Magnoliopsida; order Saxifragales; family Altingiaceae; genus Liquidambar; species Liquidambar formosana. The sequence goes on from CM077821.1 coordinate 24,252,686, forward strand.
GAGAAAAATAGAAAAGGCTTATGATAAAAAAGTTCGGCCTAGAAGTTTTGCTGAAAATGAATTAGTTTGGAAAGCAATTTTGCCTATTGGTGCAAAAGATCCCAAGTATGGGAAATGGTCTCCTAATTAGGAAGGACCTTTTAAAATTTTTAAGATACTAAGCAATGGTGCTTATCACCTGCAGAAATTAGATGGTGACATCTATGATCGGCCTATTAATGGTCAATTACTGAAAAAAAATATTATCCTGCAATGTGAGAAAGTGTTAAACATGTTTGAAAATGCAAGTATAAATATAAGGCAAAAGATATTTGCATTAGCATAGGATGGGGTTTTTTTTTTTTTTTTTTTTTTTTTTAACCAAGTCAAGAAAGAGGAAGGAGAAAAGATATATTCTAGGCCACATGGCCAAATGACAAAAACTGTACCCAATTGTTTAAAATACCTACATTAAGAGAAATCAGAAGTCCAACCCATGGCTGAACCAAAAGAAATTGTTAGAAGGATAAGGAAAGATTATGCAAGGCCTTATAGCCAGATTACATTATAAAAAAATTGTTAATGGCTATATTTCAGCTATGAAGGATTGTTCAAGGATTTTTAGAAGAAGAAATTACAGAAGAATCAAATACCAGGAACTCCTTTGCTCTGGTCCAATCAGCTTCGATGGTCTGCAGTTTGATCTCAATTTCAGATTATCTTTTCTCAACCCTTCTTCGTCCCCAAGATTAATTATGATGGATTCACCTGTTTTATAAGTCATTTCCATTTTTTCAGCAGTGGCAAATTTTTCATCCAACTTTGCTTGAAAAGATTTGAGCTTAGCAAGAATGGATTTATTTTCTCTAGCTTCTTGTTGGACAGAAGTAAAAGAGGAACAAATTGGCCTCAGTTTCTCCAAAAAGGTCCAAAGATTAGCCAATAATCCTAAGGTGCATCCTGAATCAGTTCAAAGTATTTAATGCTTGTTTAATGATAGATAACTGAGCATGCCCTGAGGACACAAGAGAATTCACCAAAGAGCTCAGCATTTTCTTGGCTTTATCAGTCTTAAAAGAATCTAAGAGAGTGGAAGAAGAAGAGATGGTTGGCAGTGTAGGTTTTGATTTTATCAGCGACATTAGTCTCTAGAGTGAGGCCAAGGACGAAGAAATCTTGCTACTAAAAGAAGTTGGAGCAGGAACTGGAGTAGGTTTTCTTTCTTTGATTGTGTTGAGGCAAAGAGCTCTTCAATATCATCTCCTTTCTTGGTTTTCTTTTGGCCAACCTTCGAAAGAACTACAGCTTTAGGCCAACTACATTTTTTCTGGGCCTTTGCCGATTCCTCTTTATCTGAGGAAAGAATTTCTGGAAGTGGCTTAAAAGGCCGTTCTTCATAGCTGTGAGCATCTGAAAAATATATATTTGTATTTAAGCTAGAGAAAAGAGAGAATGACCAGGGAAAAGATTTGGAAATATACCGATTGAAAAGGTTAATACAGGCCACACCATCCATTTAAAATGATTAGCCAATTTTTTACTGGCTATCTTGCCCACTAAAGTGACTCACTAGAAGAAATAGGAGTCTGGATTGGTTCCAAAAGATCAGCAATTGCAAATTCAACCATTGGAGTTATAGATCGATGCTTGGATAACCACCTCTCAAAAGCCTTATAAAACTTGACTTGATTTACTTTTTAGTCTTTAAGGATTTTGTCTTTATTTTTCTCTAAAACTTCGTCGAATTTTTTGGCTTTTAATTGAATTGTTGTTCTTTTTATTTCATCTATTATATTCCATCTATTGCTTGGGACCCATTTAATTTTATAGAACTTCTCAAAAGCTAAAATTAACTGATAAGCTTCAATTTTATCAAAAAGAATACCTTTTTTCTTCTTCTCCTTCGAGTTAGACCCTGCAGGCTAGATTGAGATTTGATCAGTTTCTCCACTTAAGCTCTCTTAAGAAAAATAGATTTCGGGCAAAAGAGTTGATGATTTATGAGGCTAAATCCTTTCAATGTATTGGGCCCAAAATATATCAAACTTAGAGAAAGCTTTGGGATTTTTCTTAGAAAAAGGATATATAGTGAATGTAGATCTTAAATCTAAAAATGTTAGCTACACTAACCACTTCATCAAGATCTTTCAAGACAATTTGATGAACAAAATTATCATTGGCAGAATAGGTAAGTGGAAAAAAAAGAGATTGTACTAGGCCAAATTGCCTGGCCACAAAGTGTGGATAATAAATTTCAACCCCACAACGATTATTGCTAGAATTTTCCAAAACAGACTAATGATGAAGGTCATGAGGGGTTAAGACACTTCTCCAAAAATGCTGAAGGCTATCAGTAAAAACCTTGAATGAAGTTGCAGCCTTAATCCATTATGGGCCGAATTTGATAGGAAAAAATGGACAAATTTGTGAAGCTATACGATTTGGGTAGGTGTACAAAAAGGTAAAACATTGTTCAAAAGAAGCGGATTGTAAGTAAAATGCAACTATTTGAACCCGTAACAAATAATATCATACTAATCTTTGAAACTCGGACTGATTTCAAGAAAGTAGGCATGGAGCCAAATTTAAAAAATCCAAAGAGTCCCTCCCAATGTTTGAAAATTGGAGGAGAGAAGATTAAAACAACATCTATACAAGCTGGACAAAATAAGGGGAGCCAAAGCAACTCTGCACCCTTGTGCTAAGTAAAGTGCAAGTTTCAATTCAGCTTTTACAATTCTAAAAGAAGGGTTGCAAAAGAAGAATTTGCAAATCCACAACAAGAGAAAAGCAACATATTCAGTCTCCTCGAGGTTACCACTTTCTTTTCTATATAAAAACATAAATTTTGAGTAAGAAGTGGATTTTTTTCTCAAAAAGAAGAGGAAGATCATGCTCTGGAATCATAGTTGAGGCATTAATCCAACTTCGATTAGGGTGGAGACCGAATAGAATAGAAAGATGAAGAAGAGTAGGTGTCATCATGCCAAACCTCAAGTGAAGGGTTTTTGTTGAAACTGACCACAAGCTTAAGGCTGAAGCTAGCAGTTCCCTATTTATTGGTATTTGAAACTTGGAAAAATAAATTATTTCATAAATTCCAATGTTTCTCCAGTCTTTGGCCTCAAAAGAAGAAATACAGTCGAACCAAGTATTCCAATCTATATTCCTACTCGGTCAGCATTGAATAGTCTCAGAAAAAGAGTTTTTCATATTGCAAATGGGATTTTTATAGGCAAAAACCTCAGATTTGTGTTTTGGAAATAATGATGGAATGGATTGAGCGGCATCAAGAGAAAGAAACCTAGGCCCTAAAGTATAGAGGTGTTTTTCAAAAGGAGTAAATACCTGGGTACTGAGAACTGAAGGGTCAGTGGAGAGGAATTTCTCCAAGCGTTTTTTGCCGAAGAAATCTTTGTTAATGGAGATATGGTCAGACATGGTAAAGATGAAACGAAAGTGACAAACCCAAGCCAAACACTATTGGAAGAATGTGTGAAGATGAGGAGATGAAGATGTGAGACCTTTTGAGTAAAGGGTGGACCACAGGAAGTCGTCTGGTGCCGAAAATGGAGGATAGCAGCAATGGAGGAGCATAAAGAAGATGAAACCCTAGAAGAAGAAGTAACTAGTTCTGAGTCTGTGAGAAGATGAAAAGAAGAAGGGTTTTTGAGATTTTGGCGCATTTAAAAGCTGAAAAGACATTTAGAATGACACGAAACATTGGAATTCGTGCAATTACGGCGTGATTTGATTTATAATTATCTAATGTCGTCAGAATAGTAACCAGTAAGGATATAACACATAGCAAAATTCCAAAAAAGATAGGGAATGGACATGTGTTGCAAAACATTTGTGGAAGCAAAATATACAAGTGTTAAGATAGGCCGATATACTCAATGGAACATATTACCAAATACAATTTAGTAAAATGTGGGGGGCAATGTTTACACCCTAAAAATTGGCCTAAGAGTAATTGCATTTTATTTGGCCTAAAATATAAAAAGGCAGTTATTTTTCAGAATCGCCTTTGATAACTGCCTTTGAGAGGCCGAATGTTTTATTAAAGCAGTTGTTGATAACACGAACAAGGTGAGATTGTGGGTAAGATGGAAATTGTCAAGTCAGGGGAACGTGGCCATGTTGAAAGCTAATGGATCGCAAGTGTGGGCAGTTATGAACGAATTCCATGGAAATAGTTACTGCTTGGATATATAAAAGTTGAAAGATAGCCATTTTAAAAGGACTTTTTGTAAAATCATCAAACTAGTTCCCAGAGAACTTTTCTTTTTCTTTCTTTTTAGAACTTTAGGATTTTGAAACCTAGAAATGTGTGTTCCTTTCTAGTCAAAAGCTATGCACCTTGTCACACCCCATTTTTGCCACCTTAGCTAGGGTTTGTCATTTTATGTGTCTTTTTGTTTCCTTTTTGAGTCTAGTCTTTTGTATTGAATTTCTAGAGTCTTGAGGATAATGTGTATGAATTTTGGTTCAATTCGGAGTTGATCTTAAGGGTTAATAAGAACTTTTGCGACTTTAGGGGCATAATCGTCCTTTAGGTCACAAACTTGCCGTTTGACCTTGAAATGATCTCCGAATTGTCAATTAGAGTTCATATGGATACATTTGAGTTATTTATGGGTTCAATTTGATGAATTGATGTTTCGGGATTAAAATGGCTCAATATGGTTCAGGGTGGCTGAGAGATCCATTTCTGGTTGGCTCAAATTGGCTCATGATTTTCACTCAATTCTTACTCATTTGACCTTTTTTAGTCTTAATTTCATCCCCAAATGTGTTTAGGAAGGTTGAATTTTGAATTGGAAGACATTCGGTGTGACCTTGTGTGCATACCTAAGCTTAGCGATGGTGGTGTATAGCGGTTAGTTGCCTTTGTAAAACCTAACCATGCAGACATGGCTAGGGATTTTTGCCCTAGAATGTCTTAAATTACATTCCTTTTCGAAACATGATCGTTTTGGCTTTCGTTTCATTAAAATTGGAGTTGATTTGACCCCCAAAACACATTTGGAAGCTGAAAGGGCTCAGAATAGGCAAGAGATGACGGAGCCTTGGGTGACCACCCAAACCTGGGTGGCTAGCCGCCCAGCCCTAGGTGGTCGCCTGAGCTACTTTCCATTTTTATGCTGAAGCGGGTTCCTTTCCTATTTTCTCGAACTATTCCGCCTCCAGCTGCCATTCCTTCTTATTTTCAACCCTAATTAACCTACTTGAGCCCCAAGGAAGTCTCTAAGGACCCTTAGATCAATATTTAGGGTTTTCCCCAACCATTGAAGTATTCCCCTCAAACCCTATAAATACCCTTCTATACTTCAACACCAGGGGAGGCATTTAGAGAAGCAATTAGAGCCATCTTTAAGGTATTTAACCTAATTTCTGAAAAGAGAGGTAGAAAGAGAGAGTTCCAAAAGAGAGTTAGGGATCATGTGGAGGCTTGAAGAAGAGTGTTTCCAATGGTTCGTAAGAGGAGAAGAAGTCTCTACAGCAGCAAGAGAACTCCACCATAGGTATACTTCTATTCCCTTTATGCTGAAATTAGGGTTTTACTTAGAATAGCTCTATTGCATGTTCAAGTTAGTATTTTTATCATGTGTTGATGCTTCTAATAGTTAAAATACATGGTTTAAATGTTATTCATGATGAGTTATACATGTAATTGTATTATTTCATGTGATTTAATGTATAGTTGGGATTTTAGGGCTTTTATTGTGATGAAATTGGGTTTTTGCTTAGAATAGCTATATTTCATGTTTAAGCTTGCATTTTTATCATGTGTTGATACTTTTATTAGTTAATATGCATGGTTAGAATGTTGTTCATGAATAGTTTTGCATGCTAGAAGATTATTTCATGTGATTTAATGCATAGTTGGGATTTTAGGGTTTTAATTGTGCTGAAATTGAGTTTTTGCTTAGAATAGCTATATTTCATGTTCAAGCTTGCATTTTTATCATGTATTGTTGCTTCTATTAGTTTATATGCATGATTAGAATGTCATTCATAATGAGTTTTGCATGATTTAGAGTTATTTCATTGTGGTTTAAAGCACAGTTGTGATTCTAGGGTTTCTATCATCCTTGTTTTAGGAAAGTTGCATATAGCGTAGTAGCTTAGGGTTTTTCTTTGGTTTTTCCTAGTTGTTGTATATGTACTGCATATGGAATAACTATGATGTTTTCTACATTCATGGTAATGGATTCTAGGGTTTTTTGCATGTCATTGCATATATGGCTGAATTAGGGTTTCTATTAGTTCATGATTCGTGTTATCCACGTGACTTATGGGTAATTTTAGACCTTATTTCAATTTTGTCCAGATTTGTTTATTGTCATGGATGTCATATTTTGAGCATGTGATAGCCTTTGTGTAAGCATGATAATTGCTTGGTTGAGAGTTGGTTTAGTTTGTTGGTATTTTTGGTGTATATTGCATGCAAATTGCAGGTACTTAACAGGTACAAACCCATAGAAAGTGGGATATGACAGGTGCAATTACCCTACCAATGTGGGGTAATTATTTTGGCTACTGCAAGATGAAATCTTGCAAATAAAGTAATTACCTTATGAAATAGGGTGGTTATTTTGACAGGTTACTATTGCTTAAGGTAAGTAGGGTTTGAAGGTGCCCTAATTCACCTTTCCTTCCTCAAAACTTTCCCTTTTCCTTCCTAGGGTTATTTCCTAATAGGGGGATATGGTAAGCCTCTATAGTTTCCTTTTATAAAAAATTCCTTTTTTAACAAAAGTTCCTATCTTTACTTGAAATACCATATTTTCTAAGGATTTTTTTAGAGTCATTTATCTTTGGAAACTCCTATATTTTATGAGAGGAAACTTAGGGTTTACCATAGGCCTTTATTAGGTTATAACCCTATTCCCCTTCAAACTACGTGGACTTTGATCCATGTTTTTCCATACATGGTACGTAGCGCTCTTCGTGAGGTTCAAGTCCGCCCTAAGATACTAAGTATCCTAGGTTTTCTTTTCTTTCTTCTTTTATCTCTTTTCTCTTTTATTCTCTTGTTTATGTGAATGGATGAATGATGATATGGATGCTGTCTTGTGATGATAATTGTTGATTCTTGTGTGTTTAAGACTTTGATTTAGCCCAATTAAATTAAGAGACCGTTTAAGGTGATATGGGTGCCTATAGGCTTTGCCTAGAACCTTCCCATATCGTAACTTAGCCTCTGAATTCACAATTTTTGGTTTTCGAAAGATCTTTTGCCTTACCATTTTTAAACATGAAGTCACTTGTTTTGGAAAATAAAACATTTTAGGGTTTTCCTATTTTCTTTTAAAAAATGAGGTAGCGACTCCCTTTTCAACCCACGTGGACCAACTTTCCGAGGGCCATACACCCCTTTGTTCAACATTGTAATTTCAGAGGTTATTAATGAAAATGGCTACCTCAGTGGTAAGCTTTTGTCTTTAATCTCTATGGTTATTCTTTTAATTTTATCATTTATTACAGAAAAAGTCCTTAAGTCCATTCGAAGTAAGGTAGAACCTACAATTCGTCACAAGTTTATAGCTGGCATGCTCACGTGACCAAATCTCCATAATCTAATTTTTGGAGGAAACAGGATGGCAGATTTTGGTTTGTAGGAATTTTCCCCAATATAGCTATCATCTACTCATTGGATCGCCAAAAAAGGAAGAGAGGAGAAAAAAGAAGGAAGAGTGATGGAGAGAGAGGACAAAGGCAAACAATTCTCTCTCCACATAGATCGTGGTTCAAGTTTTAAAGCGCAAATGAGAAATAGATTCGTTTTAATGACACCGGTGGGTGCACGCGCGTTAAACCATCTGGTAGGAACAACTTCTACATAATTTTTTTTTTTTTAAATGGCAAAAAAACCATAAGTATTTGGTTGTTATGTAAATTTATGGAGGTAGATCCTTCAATGTGAACACAAAGATTCGATTTTTTTTTTTTTTTTTGGTTTGATATTGCTAAGACGATGTAATTGTTTTTAGGGGTTTTTTTTTTTTTTTTTTTTTTTTTTGGTTAATGGCAAAATTTTAAGATTTCCGTGTTTTGGGTGTGATATGATTTCAAGGCTAATAAATGGAAAATGCGATTGTTTTTCTTAGTGAATTTGTGAAAATAAACATCACAAATGATCTATAATGTCATTTAACATCTAGATGTAACTATCACAAAATTGACAATGTTTTTTTTCTTGTATATGAAACAGTTGCAAGAAAAATAAGGGGGTTCGGGCATGCTTAACTACATAGTGCATGTAGTTTTGATTCTATGTAACTATTGGGTACTAGTTCTTATCTTCTTTAAAAACAATTATTTCAGGGTTAAGTGGTTCGAAATAGTTACATAATACTTGATGGAATGAGTAAGTTATGTGTGCTACTCATAGAAATTGAACTGGATTTGGGCATATGTTAAATAGTTACATTGTATCAAATGTAAGTATTGATGTCATCCGAGATAAGTAGAACAATTACTTTGTACTAATGGGTTGCTAAATGGATACATAAAACAAGGTGCATAATATGTTCATTCAATAATTTTGAGTTGCCAAATTAGTGTGAGATGCATCTTTGTAGGATTTCTAGAACGTGAATGAAGGAGAAAAATCATTAGTGGACATTACAAAAAGTAACTATTATTTAGAACGTGAATGATGGAGAAAAATTCGGGAAAAGCTCTAGCATAATATGGCAGAATCCCCTTGATTGCTTACCATATTTGATGAGAAGGGCATCAATGGTATTTGTGAGAAAATAATTCCCAACTTCTACCTTGAACGTTGTCGTTTGAGCGTGAATGTGGACGTTGGGCAATATAAGAAATCTTTTACTATTGCGGGCTGGATGTTTATGCTGAAAGTAGACTTTTAGTAGATTTCCCCTCATTTTAATATAAAAATAAAAAGGTGATTTCATTTTTTTTATGATTATATTAGCGGTTGAGAGACGATTAGATGAAATTGCAACTAATTAAAAGTTTTTGAAAGTTAGGCTCTAATAATTGGATGACATTGCAAATAATCATTTCATATGAAAAATAATTATGAAATGACAACACATCTTTGTAATGAAGTTAAATTCCATTGTTTCTCTTACTTATAAAATTTTTATAGATTTTTTTTTTTTTTTTTTTGCGAATTATTTTTCAATATTTTCCCTGAATAACTCCTATATTAAGAGTTATTCCTGAATCTCAAATGTAAAACTATGTATAGCAGTACAGATGTCTTGGTTTGGTGGTTGCTAACCATGATTCTTATGTATGCACATATGGTGGTTTTTTATACGGTTTTTTTTTACTATTAAAAAAGGCATATAGAGGTGTAATAGAATGGTGGTTAGAAACCACAATTTACTAGTTGTGGAACAAAATTAAAATAGGCATTTAGATTGAAATAAAGTTTGATTTTTACATTAAACTTACATAAAACGACTTTCAGAGGCCTAGTAAAGAAAGAAGAGAGAGCAAAAAAAATAGAAAAAAAAAAAAAAGAGAAGGGGTGGTATTGCCCCCACTTGTTTTAATTCTTTTAAGTTTTATGAAAATAAAAATAAAAATTTATGAAAAATCAACCGTGTTGTTAGATAAAGAACATCATTTCATACAATTTAGCATGATAAATTTTTTTCAAAATTTATCACATAAGTGGATTTTTTTTACCATTTATGTCTTTATTTTATTTTTGGCTAAAATATCTACTTAAATGATAGAATTTTTTTTTTAAAAAAAAATTCTTTTACAAAATTAATCAACTCAATGTTTTCTAATGTATAATGCATGCCTATTTGAAAATAAAATTCTTGAAAAATTGATAAATTATCCAAGCAAATAGGAAGTGCGAATAAAATTAAGTCGTGGCAAATTGGCAATGACCGCTCAAAAAAAATAAAAAAAATAAAAAATGCGGTTCTTTTATCCGAACCCAATTCCATGTAAGGCCGGTGGATTGGGGCCTAGGGCTTCGTTTCCACAGATATAAGTTGCCCAGGTCTCTCTCATACTGTGGCCCTTCACTCCCAGAAACGTCTGGAGGTTCTGATCCACAGGCCGATAACCCGAAGCATTAGCAGGTCAATTATCTTTCTATAGATTAACTCGAAGTTCCATGTTTCTATTTCATGATTTTCATTTTCATCTATTTGTCTAAACCCTAGTTTTGTGTATATTATCTTTTGCTTTCTCTCAAATTTATTAGGGTTTTGAAATTTTGAATCGAATCGTAGCGGTTTGAAAATGGATCCTGAGATTGCGAAGACGCAAGAAGAGAGGAAGAAGATGGAGCAACAGCTTGCGTCGCTCACGTCGCTCACCTTCGACACCGATCTCTATGGCAGCAACGACCGCGCCGGTTACGTCACCTCCATCCCCGTCAACGAGGAGGAAGATAACCTCGACGCCATGGATTCCGAGGTCGCGCGCAAGTTGGCTTCGTACACAGCCCCAAAGTCTCTCTTGAAGGAGATGCCGAGAGGCGGCGACGAGGAAGAAGACATTGGGTTCAAGAAGCCACAGCGAATCATCGATCGGGAGGATGATTATCGACGGAAGAGATTGTCACGGGTGATATCGCCGGACCGACATGACGCCTTTGCGGCGGGGGATGCGACGCCGGACATATCGGTGAGGACTTATGCAGATGTGATGAGAGAGGAGGCTTTGAAGAGGGAGAAGGAAGAAACGTTGAGGGCGATTGCGAAGAAGAAGAAGGAGGAAGAAGAGAATAAGGCGAAGGGGAAGGAATCGGGGGCTGCTGTGGCGGCAGAACAGCCGAGTCAGAAGAGGAGGAACAGGTGGGACCAGTCGCAGGATGATGGTGGTGCGAAGAAGGCGAAGACGGCGGCCTCCTCGGATTGGGACATGCCGGATTCCACGCCGGGTATTGGCCGGTGGGATGCGACGCCCACTCCGGGGAGAGTGGGGGATGCGACCCCGTCCCTTTCGAGGAGGAATAGGTGGGACGAGACCCCAACACCGGGGAGATTGGCGGATTCTGATGCAACACCGGCTGCCGGTGGAGTCACGCCCGGTGCGACCCCGTCTGGGATGACCTGGGATGCTACTCCGAAACTGGCAGGGCTTGCTACGCCTACTCCGAAACGGCAGAGGTCTAGGTGGGATGAGACGCCGGCGACAATGGGCAGTGCAACACCGATGGCTGGTGCTACGCCGGCTGCAGCTTATACGCCGGGTGTGACTCCTGTTGGTGGGGTTGATCTTGCAACGCCGACGCCAGGTGCTATTAATTTACGTGGTGCGTTTACACCGGAACAGTATAACTTGTTGAGGTGGGAGAAGGATATTGAAGAGAGAAATAGGCCATTGACCGATGAAGAGCTTGATGCTATGTTTCCGCTAGAGGGGTACAAGATTTTAGAGCCGCCGCCTACGTATGTGCCAATCAGAACGCCTGCAAGGAAGCTTCTTGCTACGCCAACTCCGTTGGGAACTCCACTGTACACTATCCCAGAAGAGAATCGTGGGCAGCAGTTTGATGTTCCAAAGGAAGCGCCAGGTGGGTTGCCATTCATGAAGCCAGAGGATTATCAGTACTTTGGGGTGCTGTTGAATGAAGAAGATGAGGAAGAGCTGTCGCCTGATGAACAAAAGGAGCGAAAGATAATGAAACTTTTGCTTAAGGTTAAGAATGGGACGCCTCCTCAAAGGAAAACGGCGCTACGGCAGCTTACTGACAAAGCTCGAGAGTTTGGTGCTGGACCATTGTTTAATCGAATTTTGCCTTTGCTCATGCAACCTACTTTGGAAGATCAAGAGAGACATCTCCTGGTTAAGGTTATTGATAGGGTGCTTTATAAGTTGGATGAATTGGTTAGGCCTTTTGTGCACAAGATACTGGTTGTGATTGAACCTTTATTGATTGATGAAGATTATTATGCGCGAGTGGAAGGGAGAGAGATCATTTCCAATCTCAGCAAAGCAGCTGGGTTGGCCACTATGATTGCTGCAATGAGACCTGATATCGACAATATAGATGAGTATGTTAGGAACACAACTGCAAGAGCCTTCAGTGTTGTGGCTTCTGCACTCGGAATCCCTGCACTCTTGCCCTTTTTGAAAGCCGTGTGTCAGAGTAAGAAATCTTGGCAAGCTCGGCACACTGGAATCAAGATTGTTCAGCAAATTGCTATCTTAATCGGCTGTGCCGTGCTTCCTCACCTGAGGTCTCTTGTGGAAATTATAGAACATGGTCTCAATGATGAGAACCAGAAGGTGAGAACAATCACTGCATTGTCTCTGGCTGCTCTTGCTGAGGCTGCTGCCCCGTATGGTATTGAAAGCTTTGACTCGGTCTTGAAGCCATTGTGGAAGGGTATCAGATCACACCGTGGGAAAGTCTTGGCTGCATTCTTAAAGGCAATTGGTTTTATCATTCCTCTAATGGACGCAATATATGCCAGCTATTATACCAAGGAAGTGATGTTTATCTTGATCCGCGAGTTCCAGTCACCTGATGAAGAAATGAAGAAAATTGTGCTGAAGGTGGTGAAGCAGTGTGTGAGTACGGAAGGGGTTGAGGCTGAATACATCCGGAATGATATTCTTCCTGAGTTCTTTAAAAATTTCTGGGTCAGAAGGATGGCATTGGATCGCAGAAACTATAAGCAGCTCGTGGAAACAACTGTGGAGATGGCAAACAAAGTGGGGGTTGCTGATATAGTGGGGAGGATTGTTGAGGATCTTAAAGACGAGAGTGAACCATATAGGCGGATGGTTATGGAAACAATTGAGAAGGTGGTTACAAACTTGGGTGCATCTGATATTGATTCTCGCTTGGAAGAGTTGTTGATTGATGGCATTCTTTATGCATTCCAAGAGCAGACCAGCGACGATGCCAATGTGATGCTTAATGGGTTTGGTGCAGTTGTGAATTCTCTTGGGCAGAGAGTGAAACCGTACCTTCCACAGATATGTGGGACCATAAAGTGGCGCTTGAATAACAAGAGTGCAAAGGTGAGACAGCAAGCAGCGGATCTTATATCAAGGATTGCTGTCGTCATGAAGCAGTGCCAGGAGGAACAACTGATGGGTCACCTTGGGGTTGTCTTGTACGAGTATTTGGGAGAAGAGTATCCAGAAGTTTTAGGATCAATATTGGGAGCTTTGAAAGCAATTGTCAATGTCATTGGTATGACAAAAATGACTCCTCCTATAAAGGACCTTCTTCCCAGGTTGACCCCTATCCTGAAGAATCGGCATGAGAAAGTCCAGGAGAACTGCATCGATCTTGTTGGTCGAATTGCAGACCGTGGGGCTGAATTTGTTCCAGCAAGGGAGTGGATGAGGATATGTTTTGAGCTTCTTGAGATGCTTAAAGCCCACAAGAAGGGTATTCGGCGTGCTACTGTGAACACTTTTGGTTACATTGCAAAAGCTATTGGGCCACAAGATGTCCTGGCAACGCTATTGAACAATCTCAAGGTGCAGGAGCGTCAGAATCGTGTCTGTACGACTGTTGCTATTGCTATAGTTGCAGAAACATGTTCTCCTTTTACAGTTTTACCAGCCCTGATGAATGAATATCGTGTGCCAGAGCTTAATGTGCAGAATGGTGTTTTGAAATCCCTATCTTTTCTGTTTGAGTACATTGGTGAAATGGGGAAAGACTATATATATGCAGTGACTCCATTGCTTGAGGATGCCCTCATGGATAGGGATTTGGTTCACAGGCAGACCGCAGCTTCTGCCGTCAAGCACATGGCTTTGGGTGTGGCTGGGTTGGGTTGCGAGGATGCTTTAATCCACTTGCTGAACTATGTATGGCCAAACATATTTGAGACTTCCCCTCATGTTATAAATGCTGTCATGGAAGCCATTGAAGGGATGAGGGTGGCCTTAGGTGCGGCTTTGGTGCTGAATTATTGCCTCCAGGGGCTGTTCCATCCTGCTAGGAAGGTTAGGGAAGTGTACTGGAAGATCTATAACTCGCTGTACATTGGAGCACAAGATGCCCTTGTATCGGCTTATCCTCTGCTGGAGGACGAGGAGAACAACATATATAGTAGGCCTGAGTTGATGATGTTTGTATGAGGATACAATTTGTGACTAATGAAGGCAGTTGAAATCAGATCAGAACAGATGCTTGTCATATTTTCTCTGGCTGCTGTCGTTTGTTGGAGTGCTAATGCTGTACTGGATTGACTTCCTGTTATGTCTCTCCAGACATTCCTATATAGCTTATTTTCTAAGTAGTTTGCTAGTTTAGGAATATTGCTATGTAATGAAGACCTTGATCTTCTGAAATTGCTCTCTTATTATATGCAGTTCCTATTTTAGTTTAATTTTGTATATATGTGCTTTCTTAGATTCTCTTACAACTTTTAGGATTTTTTTTTTCAAAGAGGATACCAAGTATTTAGAATAAGGTGCAAACTCAATGAGTCTCATGTTAACTGGGGCTTCACTGAAGAAAATCACTGACTTCCATTCTCAAAGAAGCGTTTGCCCCAAATTATGCGTAGCTAAGCATCCTTGGTCCCATGAATGTTTTAAAAGAGTGTTACAAAGTTTTCAATCATTGAAATCTATTAGTCTTTTATTGTAAGAAATAATTGATTTATGAAACAATAGGCAAATTTATGAGGCATCTTGGTTCTTGGTCGCTGCACTGTACATTAAATTAACGTGTTGCATATATTGCTGTGGTTCAAATTCTATGCAATCATAAATTTGCTATAACTCAAATAGTTGTCAATCAAGGTTGTTATTTACCATGGCCCAGTGTGAATCTGTATTTTGTGATTAGTGCCCAAAGTAACAGAGTTTTATATGATAATATAATATGTGCTTAGGAAATAAATCTTTATGTGACCAAGTGATTCCGAAACTCATAGCTTTGGAAACTATATGTCCAACAGTTCTACTCAACACTTGGGACATATTCCTTTGTGATGCTAGATGGAAGGAGAAGCCAAGAGTGTTTTCCAGGACTATATTATGCTGGTAGTATGATGCCTAACTATTCAACTGTACTTGGTATAAGTTTACGCCTTCGGCAGACTTGTACTAATTTAGCTTTATGCCCTCCGGATCTCAGATTGCTATTTCTGACAGTAGTGAATGTATATTTCACAATTTTTTTTGTTCCTTTTTCCCTTTATCATATTTACTTATTGCAATACCAATTGCTTTAGGAGATTCTATGGCAGGCTCTGTTATTATTATCTAGTTGGTAAAGAATTTTTTTTTTTTTTTTCCTGCAAGATTCTGATAGTTTATTTGTCCCAGAAGATTCTGATTTGTCTTTATAGAACTTGAAATTTAATTGAGTCCAATGAGAATCTTTTTTGGTTGCTGCTTCTATGTAGTCTAGTACAACATTCAATTTTATGTTCTCAATACCCCTATCTCTTACATTTCTTAGAGGTTGGATTTCAATTTACTCGTCGTTTAACTCTAGAGGTAACATTTTTCTCATTGTTAGGTTAGCAAATTTACTTTCTATTTATATTATAGAGGTAGCATGAAAAGGATGGTAGTTTCATATTATACAGCCACTCAAACAGGGGTTAACATTGAGTGTTTAATGGATCTTATAGGTTGCTGTACAAACTTTTGGTTAGGGTTAGACTTATTAGCATAGACTGATTATGTTATAAATGTGATATTGTGGGATGTGTTGCAACTCAGAAATGAAATACTTTTTGAATAAATAAAATAAAAAATCTAGGTAACTTTCGGAACATTTGGGAAGATATATGAAACTTCTTGAAATTTAAAAAGGAATGTGCTCTTACATACGAAAAATCTTGAAATATGCAAAACACATGTATAAAGGTAGTCTGGAAAATTTTAGTCACAACTCACATGCATGCTTTCAAATCAGGGAGTTTAGGTCTACTTCTAGTAACTATAATAAAAGAGATGGTCTCCCTTAGACAGTATTTTGGTTCGTATAAGCACAAACGACAAAGTAATAAGTTGCCTACAAAGGATCTTTTTGTTAAATGGCGCTGTTCTTTCCCACTTGAAGCATCCACCTGGATGCCATGACCAGCAATGAGTGGGCAGTGGCTCTCCTCCTCCACATAACCTGCCGAATTTCTACCTGCCCAGCGTAATTGTGGGCTTCCATCTATCTCACTCTGAAATTGTGTCGGCCGGCCTCAATTGGAGCTACATAGTTGCTCTCTTCTTCTCTCTTTTCCTGCTTCGCGATTGTTGTAAAGCAGCTTTTTTGGGGGGGGGGGGGGGGGGGGGGGGGGGGGGATTTTTTTTTTTTTTTTTTTAAATTGCTTTTTTTCTGCTGTCCAGATATGGTCTCCCTCATCTTCTTCTTACCGATTTCTCTTTTACTTGATTTTAGGGTTTTTGATTCTAATCAATTTCTCTTTTGTTTGATTTAGGTGAAGGGAGACCTTGCGTTTCGGAGGACTGAGGTTGCGTCTCTATGCTCCACAGTCACCCCATAGTCTCAGATGAGTCCTTTATCTTTCTTTGTGTGTTATGTTCATGTGTGCCAGTATGCCTGACATTTAAGGGTTTTAGTGTTTGATATTGTAAATTTAGATTTTGTTGGAGCTTTTGTGTTTATATTTCTTCAATTTGTTTATGCTTGAATCTTTTTTTGGGTTCCAACCAGTAGTCTTTTCTGGGTTTTGGAGATTATACATAGAGTTCTTGGTGAAAATTTCTGTTTGTTTGCTGAGAAAATTGTGGAATATAACTGTTAAGGCTGTATTGGACAATAATAGGATTTTTTGGACAAAATAGAATGAGCAATATAACTGTTATGGCTGTATGGTTCACAAGTAGTTTGTGGAGAAAGATATTGATATGCTAGGTCCACAATGATTAGGGACAATGCTTGTTTATACATGGATTCTTCTGATATATATGGGATTAGATAAATTTTTTATGGTTGTGATTTAATTTGATTGCAATTAATCCCCTGTTGTCATTAATGTTACTCTGATTGAGGTTGAAGTGTTCATACAGAGTTTTTTTTTTTTTTAGATCAAAGAAGTGTTCATACAGAGTTGAGTTTGTTTGTTTATTTAATAGTTTATGTTTCAGTTGGAAATCTTGGTAATAGAATAGCGCTCTCTTGGTCGTGATTTGTTTATTCAGCTAAAGCATAATGCCATAATTTGTTAAAGTAAAAAAGAGGATCTTGTTATGCATCATAGATGGATGGGTTTATATTTACTATTATCTATTTATTTATTACTTGTTGTAATGTTGCAATTCTAGCTGAGAGTGTAGTAAAAATGATAACGGTGTTTTAAATATTTTATTCCATCTGAGTGTTCAATTCCACCCTTGGATAGCAATGACCCATAGTATTTGATGGGTATAACTTCAATGTGTCTATTTAGATAACCCTTTTTCACTGGCTAAAAAAATATGTAGAAATTAACATTGATGAGTTAGTTTCATGGTTCATTGTGAGTGGAGTACATCATAGGCTTATCTATCCTTAATACTGCATTATTTCAGGATAATTGAGGTTTACTCCTTGGTTGCATTAGTTTAAACTGCATAAGCATGACTATAATAAAAAAATTGTTGATTTTATTTATTTATTTATTTACAAAAATAACTCTATTTGATGAGGGTGGATTTGATATTTTGGTCAAAATCTCTTTTAAATTTTGGCAGGTGGAAGTAATGCTGTGTTTGGATGAGGGATTTGAACATGGGATTTGGTCAGAATGGGATTTTCAAATCCGAACTTAACCAATTACCTTGTTTGGGAACCATAACTTGAGATTTATCAAATTCTAAGTGGGATTTCAAAATGGATTTAGAACCACCAAATCCCACTTTTAAATCCCATATGAAAAGGTGTTTTTTCGCAAAATTCTGTGAGGGTGGGATTTCGGTCTCATAGAACTGTGATGGTTTTTTTTCTGATGACTAGTAGAAAATGCATATGCAAGGCACGTGCCCGGTATTTCTTTTAGAGGGTGCTTTTGATTTATTTATTGGTATTTTGCTGCTTACACGAAATTGAATGGGTAGAGAAAAGGGTTATGTTAGTAAATTGTGTGTAAAAAGTGTTAGAAGAAATTGATTTGGTGCAAAAGCTTGAGCAATTGAATAAGAAATAAAGTGTAAAGAGAATGCTGAACGTAGAGACAGATGAGATTTAATTATACGTACATTGTAAAGGTTACAAAATAGTTGCAATAGGAATTTCTTTTGAAGATTTCTTCAGTGATTTTGTAGCGGTGATTGTTGATATGCCTCGTGCCATTTTTGTAATAGGATATTTCTTGTAGTTATACAGAGGTATGTGCTGGATAGATTGTTGAATGTCGATTTACCTAAGCAAATACAAGTTATGTTAGTCATCATTAGTGCATTACAATGGAGAGTAAATATATGAGCAAATAGATTGGTGAAAAAGTATAGGAGTAATATATTGCTTTATAAAAGAAGTCACTATGAAATTGAAAATTGTATTGGGAAAAAAAATAAAAGAAACTATGAGAGAAATTGCTTACTTTGAGTTTAATGGCAGGTGCTGGGTGTTTTTTTAGCTTGATCTGCGGTTGTTAGTTTGGTGTGAAATCCAGTAGCTGTAAGAGTTGTGTGAAAGGAGTTGAGAGGAAAGCGTTGTAATAAACATATTGCTGGACGTAAGTCTGCGTGTTATTTCGCTGGCTTTTTGACAGATGCTTGTCGCATAAGCTCTTCATAGTCCTTTTGGTCGTGAGGGATAAGTGCACGTACAAATAGGCACCGTATGCAAATATTGGCATTGTCTAGCTGTTGATTGACAATTAATTGACTGGAACATCAATGAAATTTCAATCAATTGTTAAGTGTTGAAGAAATAAATAAATAGTGGTTATTCTAATTATGTTTTTATAGAGAATGTTTGATGGTAGAGTAAGAAATGTAGTTTTGTGAAAATTTGTATAAATCATATAGCGTTTGCATGTAGGGAAAATTACAGTATACAAACTTGAATGCATAATTTGATTCTAGAAAAACATGACAATGGTAGAGGTATGTTTTTCCAGAATTTTGTTCAAGCGGCTGCACAAAAAAGAGAAAAAAAAAGAAGGGAAAATATAAGTAAGTTGGAAGAAAGTGTGGATTGATACATACAAAGGAATTGTTTGGTTTGATAATATGGATGTAAAATAATACGTTGGTGGAAATAGGTATGAAAGATGATAGTGTTGGTAAGAATGATGATAAGTTCTGAGAAGATAATTTATGGTAGATTTGAAATAGGGCACAGTTGAAAAAAGAAAGCATGTGTCACAGGATTACAAAATTTTTTGGTTGCAAGGGATACTATTTATGACATACTGTAATGATAATTAGGTAATCTAATAACAAAAGGATATATCAGGAATAATACCTGAGACAGGGCCATGGAGAGTAGATATGTATAGTGTTCCTAAATGTGATGAGTGTAAAATTTGTGTCTGACAAGAGATGACAATGATAGAGGTCTGTTTTTTGTTTTTTTCTGGTTGTTGTCCAAAATTTGAACGAAGCAACTGTAAAATAGGTAAATATGGAGTGATGAGTAAAATATGTAGATGGTTACATTGTGAGATAGGTAGTGAGTGAAACAATGTAAAGTAAATAAGTAGAGTTTAAATGCATGGTTTAGCTATGTAGATGATAATTTAATTTGATTATATGTATATATAAGAGAATTGTAGTTCTTTGTTTTCGTCTATTGTTTGTCCTCTTAATGTATAACAAAAATGATTTAAATGATTTGTTTTATTGTAGGGAACAATCTTTTGAATCGTGAGATGAATATTTAATAGGTCATTGTCTGTAAGATAGCATTTTTCATTACACAGCAAAATGTCAAAAACATAGACAAAATGCAAGAGCCCATGTGATTCAAGTTTTGAAAACAGGTCTGTACCTTTGAAAATGGTGAATCTTGAACACAACAAAGAGGGGCACATTTGGTAGGATATTTGTAAAGTAGTTTTCTAAGATTTTGAGTTGAAAACAAATTGCTTATCGTGGTTTGATGTCTTCGAAATTAAAAAAATATAAAAAACTTCATTTTTAGAAACAAAGTAATTCAAGCACGAAGTAATAGTGCCTAGTGATGTTGTCGTCATAAAAGGGGAAAAAAAAAATCAAATCATATATACGTAGATTTAGCGCATATTTAACAAAAATTTGAAATACTCAATACCATTTCAGTGGATAATATATAGAAATGCAAAAATAAAACAATACAATACTTGATCGATTGCAAGGATTTGGTCGTTATTCTTACTGATTTTGTTAAGGATTCTCAGAAAATACCTGATTAAAATCAAGCAAAAGAATTGTCACCAGATGATCCTCAAACTCTGTTTGCAATCAAAGCAATTAGGAAAAAAAAGCATCAAATTAGTGAAGAGAACTTGGACCTGTCAAGAAACTGGTTCTTAGCCAAGAGTTTCATGTGGTAGATCTTGGGATGGTCATCGGGCTCTGTTGGGAGTGGTCTGCCTACAACCTGATACTGGTGAGATTGCAGCAATAGGATGGTTGCAAAAACAAAAAGATAGGTTAAATAAGAAGATTTGAAGAAAAAAAAAGAGACTAAATGATGTCTGAAAAACCACAAATGTGAACATTCATGGATGGAATTTTGATGGAACATGTGAGAATTGGAAAGGATTTAAACCGTAATACAGCTCATCACACATGCACACACAAATTCATATATATATATATATATGAAGATCTGGGAAGATTTTGTAATGGTGAAGAACGGAAGAAAGCTTAAGGAGGAAAGGGAAATAGGGACTTACCCTGAAAGTGACCATTTTGTTATTAGTGAGAAGAGGTGGGAAATACGTACAGTTTCATGTCTCTGTTTGTCTCTGTTTCGGTAGGAGAATTGAAGAATAACAAACGGGGGAAAAAAAAATTGAATGCTGGAAAGAATCTTTGAAGTGAAAGTGAACAAGCAAAGGAAAAATAAATGACGGGCTAAAATAAGAACTCACCGTGAGAATAGCAGCAACGGCAGAGAGTTGAACACAGGAGGGAAAAAAAGCTTCGCCGTGAGTAATCGTAACAATGGAAATGGTAGAAGAAAAAGAACCTGAAAAGAAGGTGTGGAAAAAAGGTGGAGAGAAGAGGCAGAAAAGGAGAGAGGTGTAGAGAAAAGATAGAGAGAAGAAGGAAATAAATAGAGAGAAGTTGTCAGCAAAAAAGAAGAAAAAGAAAGGTTGAGAGGAGACTGTGAGAAGGTGTTGTGCAGAGGTGTACAGAAACGAGGGGGAGTGGGGAGGAGGACAGGGAGATATTTTGCTGGAAGAGCCAGCTGTAATGCACAAGAGAAAGTTATAGCGCATATTATAATGCGTATGTTGTGAATGCTTTTGGACAAAAACCAAGCTGTTTTGGTTGGAAGATGACAGGTATTGGAGAGTGGGATAAAGCAGATTCCCTGGTGTGGAGGTGATGGTCAGGGGTCCGTGTTTGGTACTTCTGAAAGGGTGAGATATTGGATAATGGTGTAAAGTGGATTTCCTGGAGTGGAAGTGATGGTCACGGGTATGGTTTTGTCAGAATGTGAAGGGATGGATGGAAGAAAAGGCTGTGCGTTTGAAGCAAATGCAAGGGTGGGAAATGAATATGAATATTAGTGTTTGGTCATAGGTTAATTTTATGGTATCTTAGCAAAAAAATTGGGCACTGTACCCCTAAGGTTACTTAAAATATTAAGTTGGTTACTTTAAATGGTAAGTTGGATCACTTGAAGTAATAAGTTGATTACTTCAAATGATAACTGGTTACTAATTGTTAAGTGGGTTACTTGAAATGGTAAGGGGGCAAGTTTGGATTATTTCAAATGTTAAGTGAGTTACTTCAAATGGTGTGCAGTTATTTCAATTGATAATTGGGTTTGGTATCTTGTGTGTATCATAAAATTATTCTTGGTTATGTGTAATTTTATGGACAATTCTAGCATGTGTGCACGAAAACATGTATAATATAGTTGCTCTTGCTTGAATCTTTGGATTTTGGCATCCAAGAAAATTAATTACTTGAGAGAGAGTTTGTCCTTATGATGCTTGATGCATCAAAGAAAAAATGTTGCTTTCGTTATATGGTTAAATTGATTATTGAAATTTTGAAGAGCTAATATTGGTGAGAATGTATTTGAGGACTCAAGAAAAGTGTCTTTTTTCTCTCTAAAGCTCGCTCTATTGCTTTTATTTTGAACGTAAAGTGGATGCTTTTAAAAGAGATAAATTATTGCGTGTGTGATTTGCACGTTGATTTTTTAGGTAATAATAATATGTAAATAATGTTGGTTATGTTTCGTAAATAAATATGTAAATAATGTTCCCAAGATTTTTTGGTTTGGGTAAAGACTTTGATGGTTTTCATGTAGCATTAGCTTTCATCAAGTGATAATTATATTTTCTTGAATTTTGTTGATATTGAATATTAATTTTTAACTTGTTCCTACAAGTGACTTAGACATGATATTTTAGGTTATTAGGTTCACTAATTTTAGTATCATTTTTCAATAATTTATGCCCTTAGCTTGATCAAGTTTATGATTAATCATGTTGTGGCAAGTGTAATTTCCCTTGGAATAGGGTGGTACATTCATCCACTTGTGTCAGCTATGTTTAGAGTTTGCATGGAGTAAGGGCCATTGATATCACCTAGAGGGGATTTCTCAATTTTTTTTGATCTGAGAATGTATCCAAGATATGCACCATCGGAGTGGTCAGTGGTATTTATTTGATATGAGTTCAAAGGTTCATATCATCTTTTGATGTCACAATATCAAAAGCTTCAGTCTAAAATAAGGATAAATCTGGATTGGATAAAATGGCAAATGAAGAACGTGATTGTAGAGTTAATATAAAGGAGGATTCGAATCTCTCCATGCCTATGAATTCTATAACATGCGTGCAGAGAGTACATAGTAGAGATATATATGTTGTTGGTATATTGTGATGTTTTGGCCGATTGGAGAACAAATTGATAAATAGCAATGTTAATTTAGGAACATTGTTGAATAAATGCGTTGGATCTATTGGTCACAAGCTATGGATTATGCAAAAAAAAAGAAGGTAAAAATGAGGTTAATTCAAAAGAGCTTCAGGCAAGGGTCTGGATTGCATATATTTACATACTTTAGATTACAAAAGAGCTGTAACAGCAGTGGCCCTGATCTGTTTAGAGAGTATTTACAAGATCAGATGGTGGTGAGTAAAAGTAGTGGTTAGGTAGTGATGGATATGTGTAGGAAAGTGAAGGAACAAAAAGTTGGCGTCTAGAAAAGTCTAATTTTTTTTTGACAAACACTGTTGCCAACTTCTATCACTATAGTGTGAGGTTGCAAAAGTAGTGATAGGGTAATATTTAGTAGTAGTTAACTACGGACAAAAGGAGTTTTTAGTTTAGTGGCTAAGGTGGAGTAAGGCAGTTAGCGTATGTAAGCAGTTCATCTTCTTCATTGTCTAAGGTTTTATTTGGTTCTTCTTCTTTTCCTAAGTCTAAATCTGATGTACTACTGTCTGGGGTCTTTGGCTCAGTTACAATATTTTTCCCTTGACTTTTTTTCATCTTTGGGAGTGAAGTCTGCTGGCTAGATTTTGTGTCTGGTGAATTGGCTTCAGTGTTTTTTGGGTCATCCATGATGTGCTTTCCTTCACTTTGTTTACTTTCTTAAAGTGGAGTGTCTTGGGAAGATTGCCTATCTGGTGAGTTGATTTCAAGCAGGTTTTTCCTCTTGCAAAATTGCTTTGCCTTTACTTTATTTGGCTTCTAGCAAGTGGACTCTGTTGGGTTGAGAGAGGTTGATAGGTAAGATGTAGCTTAGCCTTGGGAAAGGAATTTTGTGAAGGAATTACTTGGGAAATGGTGAAGTTTTTGCTGATTGTCCCACCAAATGAATTTTCAGATGCCTTTACTTGGAGGAGGTATCCTTGTCTGGTAGATTTTTGAAAGAGAGCTGCATTCAATTTAGTTAGATGCTGTAGCAAAAGAAAATAGAAGTTATTTTGTTGTTAGCATGGGGAGTTAGATGGATTTAAGGGAAGGTTGAAGTAGTTTATAAGTTTTTTTTACCTCTTGTTTGTATTGATACAAGTTTGCTGCTTTCATTTGTAAGATGGTTTCAGCCACTTCTCCAAAGACGGTAGCCATGATAGTTGTTGTTGAATCAAATACTCGAACCCTTACAAGACACCTGCATTTGAAATTCATTTCATTGGTATTTTTATTGTTGTTAATGGATTAAAGGTGACTGAAGCAAAGAGAGATATGAAATGAATTCATTGAGGACAAGGTGTTGGTGCAATTAAAAATTGATCTTATGAAATAGTGAAGGTGTTGAAGTGATTCTTACGTTGGGATAGTAGTGCATTGAGAAGACTTATAACCTGTGCATGTGAATATTTGGTAAAGCATTGCATCTGTTTTCTTATTGCAGCAGTGGCATGACATGTAGCAAAATGCTTGAAAAAAGTTGCCAAGTTGGATGGTTCCATACTTCCATTTGTCCAAAAAGTTGTCTTTATGTAAATAAAGGTATGTGTAAATATATGAAGGGAAGAAAGAATTGACTGATTTTGCAGGGAATAAAATCAAAGAAGAAGATGTGTTTGGAGAGTTTATAGGTGAGTAGGATCCTTACATTTGGTAGCATCAGTAAAACTTCTCGAAGTTGTTTGACAGTTGCTGGGGAAGTTGGTCTTGCAGCATTTCTTGAAGAGAAGTAATTGCTGGTGTTGAATCTGGTTGCTATGTTATCATTTTCTTCATTATACCTGTTTAATGAGAAAAAGTCAGTTGAGATATGAGTAGAGATTTTTATGGTTGTTTGAGTAAGATGTTTGATACCATGACTTTAACGTAGCAATGTGGGGGATTGCAGAGGACAACAATAAAGAGCTTGGGGCCTTTGTTGATAGTGATGGACCTTTATTGAATTACGTGAAAAGATGAATGTTAGGCTGTGCACAAAGATACTTAAGAGTGGCAATGAGGGGTAAATAGAGAATTTGAATTTTACCATTGTATTTGATAATGTGAACTCTGAGCACTGCAATGACACGTTCCTCATGAAGCTTTTCATAGATGATTGGGCAATTGCACTCCGCCAAGTGATCCTAGAAAGTGATAAGAGTGGGTATCATTCTTTGATGATAGAACAAGACATGAACATTTGTGATTTGTAGAAAGATAAAAATGTAGTTAATGTTGTTTTAATAAATGTAAAACCTGAGAAGTTAGAATTCAGATAATAACAGTGAACTAATGTGGGAGTTGAAAATTTACTCGTGGTTGATGATGATAGCTTCTTGTACAGTAGATTGGGTAGTAGCTATTTGGCGAGGTGGTTTCATATCTAGGAGGATGCCTATGACATCTGCATAAGTTAATGTTAGGATGTAAAGTTAAAGTATTTTGATGGATATATTACTTGAGCATAGGGAGGTTTTATTGCTTACTGATTGCTGTGCCTCTCCTAAGGTACTAGTAGAAGTCTGAAAATGGTGTGAACTGATATGCAATAATGATGGTGTTGTGACCATAGGACATTCTTCTATGACTGTGGAGGCACTGATTCTCCAATCATATGGATGGCCCAAGTATTGGTACTGTAGTGGTATTGCTCTAATGTTAGCGTTCGAGATGTAGTATTCCCTATTCTCTCTGAGCCTACTGTCGAGGCGACCAATGTCTTCACCCCAAATGCTTGCTTGAATTTAGGATCCCTGTTTGCAAAAAAGAAAATTGAGAATATTATTGATGTTTTTTTTGTCATCGTTTGTAAAAAGGAATGGAATGTTGTGGTTATGGTTTTAGTTGAGACCTTGGAATCTGTGAGAATTAGGGATTGCAATTTTGTGGGACTCTATTTAAAAGTCTTTATGCTATGTTTTTCCTCAATTTTAACTCGAACTCTCCAGCCACGCGGAATACCAGGTTTAATATCTTTAATGTACATCTCTTGGTGATCCATTGTGCAATGCTTGGTCCTTGTATTTGTAAGAGAGATTAGAATCTGAACAATTAGAGTTGGGAAAGGGATTGAAAAAAAGAAGATAGAAAACAATAAATAAAAAGTGTTAGACAATTAATGAATTATCGTTGTAAGGTAAGGAAAATTGGAAAGGTAATACTTAAGTGTTTGTTTGAGCATGCAAGGATAATAATTGATGGTATGTCCATATTAAAGCTTATAACAATTCAATATGTTGAGAATACGCAATAAGAAGTCTATATGGATTATTGTTTTTGAAAAACATAGAATGCTATATTTGTTGTGAGATAGTATTTGTACCTAAAATAATTGTGGCAAATTTGAAACATAGAAACATAACCAAAGAAAATTGTTTTTAAGGAAATTGTGGAACCTAATTGTTTTAATCTAAGTGCATAGACTGAAAGAGGTTTATCAAGTAGATGTTATTTGTTTATCTATTGAGGATGTCCCAATTCAAGAATATCTTTGCAAACAACCTAATGTTATCTTGACCCATTGCCCTACAAAGCACTACATATAATTGTTCATGCAATAAGACTGGCTAGAGTAGGTATATTCCTAGATTTTTAAAAGGTTTCCCTTGTGTTTTGTTGATAATCATTGCAAAAGAGAGGCTAATTGGAAATTGAATTCTTTTGAAAGAGAAAGGATATTTGTGAAGTTTATTTGGTACAATTATGATTTTTGGAATAAAGACACTTTGGTTTTATGTGATGAGTAATTGTAATTTATACGTCAATGACATTTTTATCAAATCCTTGACATATTAATTTAATACCATCTAACAATCCTTTTAAGGGTTTTATGTTTTGCAACAAAATGATTGTAACACCTATTTTTAGGACCAAGCAATGAGGAGGATACCTATTTGGTGTCAATGTGTTCAAGAAGTCTTCATCAAGATTGTATTGTGCAGAATTCATGCATTTATGATGACTTGTATTAATTTTACCTTCACCTGGAAACCTAGAGACTAATATTTGAATATGTTGAGAATAATAATTTAGTATCCTGAGAATATGGAATAAGAAATCTATGTAGAGGATTGTATTTGAAAAGCGTTAATGCTATATCTTTTGTGAGATAGTATTTAAACGTAAAATAAGTGTGGGAGATTTGAAACATAGAAACATAACTAAAAAGAAATGTTTTTAAAGAAATTATGGAACATAATTGTTTTAATTTAAATGGTTAGAGTGAATGTGTTGTACCCATGGACTAAAATATCCACGATAGCTTTGATATATCCGTATATCTGTACCTCTCGATACGATATCTAACTGACATATTTTTTTTTGCAAAATAATTTTACGATATTGTCGATATTATTGATAAAATCTCGATATATCTCAATATATCCATAATATCTTCTTTCTTTCGCATGGTATCGTCGATATTTCAAATAAATTGAAATATATCCATTATATCGAGGATATATATCAAGATATTCAATTTATTGTTATTGCGTTAAAATTATCATCTCTTATTCTTTTAGTATTGATTTATATAAATATTTCCATTATACTAATAGCTTAAATTAGTGTTATGAAGTAATAACTTTCATTTACTTTGTTAAAATATTTATTCTATCGTTCAGTGTGGCACAATTTTAATACCCTACTCAATATATAGTTGTCTAATACACATTTAAATTGCAATATTTTGATTATAAACTGTTTATTAGAGTCTAATATTGTTTCCAGAGTTTAAATGGAAGTATACTTGTTTAACTAACAGTATCCGTCATATCTCTGAATCGATATAGAAATTTTCGATATATCTATCGATATATCTGATATATCTGTGTTTTTGGACCCTCCATATATCCATCGATATCGATATTTAAATCCTTAGTTGTACTAGGGATACGCCCTATGTTTATTTATTGAGGATGTGCCAATTCAAGAATATCTTTGTAAACAACTGTTTGCGGTGTATTTTGTATTAGAACCATCAGAAGTGGATTTGATTAAGACTTTAATATTATCTTGACCTATTGCCTTAGAAAGCACTACATATAATTGTCCATGCAAGAAGACTGGTTGGGGTAGGTATACTCCTATGTTTTTTAAAGTCTGCCCTTGTGCTTTGTTAATTGTCATTGCAAAAAAAAGCCTAATTGGGAATTGAACTCTTTTGAAAGGGAAAGAATATTTGTCAACTTTATTTGGTAGAATTGGGATTCTTAGAATAAAGACCCTGTGGTTCTTGTGATGACCAATTGCAATCTCTGCAATTAATCTAGTACCATTTGACAATCCTTTTGAGGGGTCTATAATCCGCAACAAAATGATTGGAGCACCTATTTTTAGAACCAAGCAATGAGGAGGATACCCATTTGGTGTCAATGTGTTCAAGAAGTCTTCTTCAAGATTGTATTTAGCAGAATTTATGCATTCATCACGACTTGTATAAACCTTGGCTTCACCTAGGAACTTAGAGACTACCATTTCATTAATTTCATTAACTGAATCATTTTCAGGTGTCAAAATGGCTCGATCTACAATAGAATAATTTGTTGGGTCATATACATGAATATTTGGGAAAACAACATCGATGAATGAATTCAGTGAAGATTTAATGTCTTCATTGTAAGGAAGTAGAATGCTGTTAGGTAGACGAACAAAATTGTGATTCACAACAGGTTTATTTCCATCACCAATTCGGAGTAAGAAATTAATAAAAGATGAATCAAGTCGGGCATGCATATTGATTGACAGTGTTAGGATACTGAGTTGGGGCCATAAACTTGAGTTTACAAAGCTAGCTTGTTTTGTCTCCTCTTGTGTTGAACCTGTTGAATATTGGTTATATTTTATGTGTTTTATTCATGCTTTATTACTTCTACTTAGTTGAAGGGTATTCTTGTAATTGTAGCATATAGGAAGTATAAATAATATGCTAGTAGAGAAGGAACCCTATGGTTCACTCTATTTTTCTCATTCTTCTTCTCTTCTCTTCTTCTTCTCTTCTTTTCTTATTTCTTCATTCATTTATATATAAACCAACTTGGTATCAGAGCATCTTTTATCGATCCTAGGCATTAAAAAAATAAAATTAAAAAAAATTAAAAAAAATTAAAAAAACTGCTGATGTCATCCGTACGGATGCTGACGTCAGCCGTACGGACGCTGATGTCAGCACAAAGGTTATCTGCCCATCTTGGTCACCTCTTCAAGGAGAATATGTCCATGAAGTTTCAGGCCAATCGGAGTTGATTTGGTATGGTTTTCTGATTTTTCTTTGATTTTCGTCAAAAATAGGGTGTATTTTCAGATCTGTTTTTGGGGGCACTTTGAATGCAATCTATCACTTGGGGTTGGACCAGAGGGCTACGAAATTGACCCTAGAAGTCTGCCATTGGGGTTTGCAACCTTGTATAAGGGTTTAAGATGTGTTTTGTCTTCAAAAAGTGGGTCGGCACCCCTGTTTTTGTGCTGTCTAGTCAGTGTTGATGTGTTCTACAGCTTTATTTCTTGTTTTATGCTTTGATAATTGATCTAGACCCCTACTACTTCGTTGTTGGTGCTGTGTTAGCGCTGTTTGGTGGTTTAGGAGCGTGTTTGGGTAGTGCCTAAGATATTCTAGCATGTCTGAGTCTAGTGTAGTCAACCAAACCCAACTTAAGGAGGTTATGGGTCAAATTGGCACGAATATTGAGAACCCTACTCTTCAAATCACAACTTCGAAGTTAAATGGGACTAATTATTTGGCCTGGGCACGGTCAGCGAGACTTTTCCTTACTGGCAAAGGAAAAATGGGGTATGTCACTGGAAAGACTGTAGAACCACCATGGGATGATCCTTCTTATGAGAAGTGGGATGCTGAGAACTCCATTGTTATGTCTTGGTTATTGAATTCGATGACATAGGAAATTGGTGATGGATATGTATTGATGCGAACCGCAAAGGAGATATGGGATGCGGTAGAGCAAATGTACTCCCAAAAAGGGAATCTTGCACAACTCTTTGAGTTAAGAGGCAAGATCCATGATACACATCAGGATGATAAGTCCTTGACTACTTATTTCCACACACTACATGGGCTTTGGCAAGAATTTGATCATTATCAAAATTTTCAGGCAGTATGTCCTGCAGATGCCTCGAAGTTTCATCAGCTTGTGGAGCAGGAGCGTATTATGGGGTTTTTGGCTTGTCTTAGAGATGAGTATGATTAGGTGCGTATTCAGATTCTTGGTAAGGAGTCACTTCCTTCTCTTCGGGAGGTTTTTGCCTATGTAAAGCAAAAGGAGAGTAGACGAGGTGTTATGATGAGTACTACAGCACAAGAGAGATCTGCTATGGTTGGTACTTCTCAGAGAGAGAGTCGTGGAGGTCAGAAGCCACGGGACTGGAATAGACCAGGTGATTCTGGATTAGATGAGAAAGATAAACTATTCTGTGACCATTGTAATAAGCCCAGGCATACTAGGGAAACTTGCTGGCGACTCACA
Source organism: Liquidambar formosana (assembly GCA_039720395.1). Lineage (NCBI taxonomy): Eukaryota > Viridiplantae > Streptophyta > Magnoliopsida > Saxifragales > Altingiaceae > Liquidambar > Liquidambar formosana. The sequence goes on from CM077821.1 coordinate 24,283,093, forward strand.
GGTCGGGGTCCTTCTAGAGGTAGAGGAGGTCGCTCCGGGAATGCCAATAGACCTCGAGCTCATCATACTACAGCTGCTGATTCTATGGCTACAGTTACTTCCTCATCTGGTTCTCAAGCTCTACCATCTGACACATTTAGTCTTACTCGGGAAGAAATTGAGCAGTTCCGGCGTCTTATGTTACAGATGGATACACCCACCCCCAGTGCTTCTACTTCCTTTGTTCATTCAGGTAACCTTGCTACTTCCATAGGTGCATTCTGTACTTTGTCTTCCAAACCTTGGATCATTGATTCAGGGGCTTCTGATCATATGACTAGTGCTCCTACATTGTTTACTTCTTATCAAACTTGTTCAGGCAGGGAAAAAGTTAGAGTAGCTGATGGTTCCTTATCTTCTGTGTCAGGCAAAGGTTCCGTCCCTGTTACACCTACTTTGTCACTTTCTTCTGTTCTCCATGTTCCAAAATTTTCTACCAATTTACTTTCCATTAGTCGCATAATTAAAGACCTTAATTGTTGTGTGACCTTTTTCCCTTCTCATTGTGTCTTTCAGGACCTAGTTACGAGGAAGACGATTGGCAGTGGTAGGGAGAGTGGAGGCCTTTACCTTCTGAATCATCATTCTGAAGAACTGCAACACCTACAACAAGCCCATCATTCAGAGAATCTTATTGACCCAGTAGAGAGAATTTGGCTCTGGCATAAGCGTTTGGGGCATCCTTCTTTTCTGTATACAGAGGATGTTTCCTTCTTTATTTTCTTGGACTAATGTTTTTAAATTTCATTGTGAGACATGTGAACTTGCTAAACACCATCGAGTGTCATTTCCTTCCAGTAATAATAAAAGTTCTGAACCTTTTGCTATTGTTTATACTGATGTTTGGGGCCCTTCTCGTATTATTACTTTATCTGGGTATCGATGGTTTGTTTCTTTTATTGATGATTTGTCCCGTACTACTTGGGTGTACTTGTTGAAACAGAAAAGTGATGTCTTTGTTTGTTTCCAAAATTTTCATAAAATGGTGTTGACTCAATTTAATCATCCTATTAAGGTTGTTCAATCTGACAATGGTGGTGAATATATTCATGGGGGCCTTGGTTCATATTTCCAAGAGTATGGGATAGTTCATCAAACTTCATGTACTGATACTCCTCAACAGAATGGGGTTGCTGAGCGAAAGAATCGTCACCTCCTAGAAGTGGCTAGGGCATTGATGTTCTCCACTCATGTTCCTAAGTCTCATTGGGAGGATGCCGTTCTCACTGCCACGTATCTCATCAACAGAATGCCTTCTCGGGTTCTCAACTTCCGCAAACCCATTGATGTGTTGCCTCACTCCTTACCTACCTCACCTCCTTTTTTAATTCCTCCCCGGGTTTTTGGGTGTGTCTGTTTTGTCCATATTCCGGGTAGAGATAGGGGTAAGTTAGATCCTCGTGCCCTCCGATGTGTGTTTTTGGGGTATTCTCCTACACAGAAAGGTTACAAGTGTTACCACCCTCCATCTGGGAAAAGGTTTATCTCTATGGATGTCACCTTTCTTGAATCTTCTGCCTATTTCTCTCCTCCCTAGACTTCTCTTCAGGGGGAGAATACTAGTGAAGAGCAGTCTTGGTCTCAGTCTCAGTCTCCTTTTCCTTTAGTGCTTCCTACAACGGATACAATTGCTCCTACTTGTATCAATACGAACCAAGGGGAACCAATCAAGGAAATTCAAGTATACTCGAGGAGACAGAAGGATAAGGCTCTTCTTCTTCTTACTTGTCAACCGGCTTCTTCTAACTCAGGTAAGTTCAGTGATAGGGTTTCTAATCCTCTCCTTAATGCTTCTGATACTCCCATTAATGATATAGATGTTCCTATTGCCCTTCGTAAAGGAGTTAGATCTTGTACTCAACATCCTTTGTCTAACTTTGTTTCATATGAAAAACTCTCACCATCTTATCGTGCTTTTGCTTCTTAGTTATCCTCAGTTTCTGTTCCAAAAGATTTACAGGATGCACTTAATGACCAAAAATGGAGGGAAGCAATGAATGAAGAGATGAGAGCTCTTCAAAAGAACCATACTTGGGATTTGGTGAAGTTACCAAAGGATAAGAAGATAGTGGGGTGCAAGTGAGTGTTCACTGTGAAGCATAGGGCAGATGGTTCTGTGGATAGATATAAGGCAAGATTGGTGGCAAAGGGCTATACACAGACATATGGGATAGATTATCAAGAAACATTTGCTCCGGTTGCAAAAATGAATTTCATTCGAGTCCTATTATCCTTAGCTGCTAATTTGGGTTGGTCACTCCAACAACTGGATGTAAAGAATGCATTCCTTCATGGAGATTTGGAAGAAGAGGTGTATATGGATGTTCCCTCTGGGTTTGAGAATCCATTGACGATTGGTAAAGTATGCAAGTTAAAGAAAGCTTTATATGGGTTGAAACAGTCCTCCAGAGCATGGTTTGAAAGGTTTACTCGAGTTATGCTGAAGTGTGGATATAAGCAGAGTCAGGGTGATCACACTTTATTCATCCGTCATTCCACTCAGGGTAAGATCACAACCCTTATTGTATATGTTGATGATATTGTGATAACTGGTGATGATGTGGAGGAGATACAAAAATTGAAACATGACTTAGCCAAGGAGTTTGAAATCAAGGACCTTGGGAATTTAAAATACTTTCTGGGCATTGAAGTTGCTAGATCTCAGACAGGTATTTTTATTTCCCAAAGGAAATATGTTCTTGATCTTCTTAAAGAGACAAGGATGCTTGGATGCAAAGCATGTGATATTCCTATAGAACAAAATCAGAGACTGGGTGAAGATATAGAGGGAGCTATGGTTGACAGGGGGAGATATCAACGATTAGTTGGTAAATTGATTTACTTGTCTCACACTCACCTAGATATTGCATATGCTGTTAGTGTGGTGAGTCAATTCATGCATTCTCCTCGTGAGTCTCATTTGAAGGCTGTTTATCGGATCTTTCGCTACTTGAAATCTGCTCCCGGAAAAGGAATATTGTTCTCAAGACATGATCATTTGAGAATAGAGTCGTACACAGATGCAGATTGGGCAGGCTCTATCACTGATAGAAGATCCACCTCGGGTTACTGTACTTTGTAGGTGGAAATCTTGTAACTTGGCGGAGTAAGAAACAGTCTGTAGTTGCTAGATCCAGTGCAGAAGCTGAGTTTAGATCCATGGCTCATGGGGTGTGTGAGTTACTTTGGTTAAAGATATTGCTACAGGAATTAGGTTTTGAATGCAAAGTGCCTATGCGGTTGTATTGTGATAACAAGGCAACTATCAATATTGCACATAACCCAGTTCAACATGATCGAACTAAGCATATTGAAGTTGACAGGCATTTTATCAAAGAGAAGTTGAGTTCTGGAGAGATTTGCACTCCATATATGAGAACTGAAGATCAGCTTGCTGATATCTGGACCAAAGGAGTACCTAGCGTAGTGTTTCATGATGTGCTAGCCAAGTTGGGCATGAGGGATATCTTTGCACCAACTTGAGGGGGAGTGTTGAATATTGGTTATATTTTATGTGTTTTATTCATGCTTTATTACTTCTACTTAGTTGAAGGGTATTCTTGTAATTGTAGCATATAGGAAGTATAAATAATATGCTAGTAGAGAAGGAACCCTATGGTTCACTCTATTTTTCTCATTCTTCTTCTCTTCTCTTCTTCTTCTCTTCTTTTCTTATTTCTTCATTCATTTATATATAAACCAACTGAACCAGGGACAACTGGTAGTACTTGTCGAAAATCTCTACCAAAGATAATAACTTTTCTTCCAAATAGTAGCAAAGAGCCTATCAAATCTTGCAGCATACGGTTAAGTGCCTCAATTGCTTCACGTTTAGCCATAAAAGCTTAATCCCAAACTATTAGTTTTGCTGTGCAGAGTAATTGTGTTAGGCTAATTTGCTTGCTGACATTACAGGTGAGCTGTTCAGTTGGGTCTATTAGTATCTTGAAGCATAAGTGAGTTAGTGCGACCACCTGGCAAAATTGATGCAACAACCCCAAAGGTTGCAGTTACAAGTGCAATATCTCTAGCAGATCTAATTGTTGAGAGAATGAGCGCGATACAAGTAGGTTTTACTAGTGCCACTTGGTCCATCGATGAAAAAAGCACCAGGTTTGTTGGCATGGATACATGAAAGTATGGTATTGTATGCAACTCTTTGTTCAAAGTTCAAGTTTTGAACACAGTACAGATCTTCTTTTGTTATCGGGATGTTTAGTTCGTTTGCCATTTCTTTTGAAGCAGATTGTTCATTAGTTAGGTTGACAGATGTGTCAATAAGGTTGTAATAATCAATATTTCTGCCCATAGACTCCAGTATGGAAGTAACTGACTGCAATACTTGTACTCTGGTGGTAAGTGCTGAAGATGTTGAAGTTCAGTGGAAGTATTCTGAGGGACAAACCTCAAATTGTGTCCACAATAATCTAGGATTGCCTTGGTTGTAGTAAAACAGGATAGTAGCAAACAAACGACGAAGTGCTGTGGGCATTCGCAAAGTTGAAGATTCAGTTAAACAATCTATTGCATCAATGTCACTATGTAATAGTTCATGCATAAGTACTGCTTCATGAAATGAGGAAGTTAGAACACCATTGACTGTGATTAGATGTTGGAAAGACGTGGCACCTCTTACGTGATTAAGCAGCAATCTCAAATAATATCTGTCACCTTCAGAGGGATCAGCAACTGCAACTCTTCCAATTGCTTTTCCTTGTTGCCGAGATGTCTACATTCGATCTTGCTTACTCCAAACATAGTTCTTAGGGAATTCTCTATAGAGATATCTGTGTGCATCAACATCAAATTGGTTCATTTTGAGGAATTCAGTAAGCATTATCTTAGATAAGAATTTATTACGAGCTATGGAGTCAAGCAAATTTGAATCTTTAAAGGGAATAGAATGTTTTGTCTTCAAGACGTAATTGTAGAGTGACTTAATTTGGGCTCATCTCATTCATGACAAACTGATATATCCTCTATATAGCCTCAGGAGGGCTTACCCATCGTGATAGTTGGAAATCTACAATTTCATCAATCTTGTTGATCTCCTGGTCTTGATGAAGTTGAAACCTGATTGTGTTATATCCTGTGTAGATGTACTTATAAATGTATTTAACAGATATCAACATTAATGTGGCAGTCATATTTGGTTTGGAGATATGCATTGTACAGAATAACCCAACGATTTTCTAATAAACTTCCTCTTACCATTACAGTATCTTTGTTGTTGGATCTTTTATAGATGGGGTAAGAGTTTTAACCTTAAGTTGTTCTTTCACAAAAATTCTTTGGATAATGGTGTTTGCATTTTCCTTTCCGCATGCATACATTATCAGGCTTTGGTGTACCACAAGGGACCATGCATCATATGTTTAATAATTGCAGAGCGCAAATGAGGATTATCTTTTGGTGGTATCTGTGTGCAAAGACATATCGATCATATAGTTCAAGAGATGTGATCTTCTCACTCTTTTCAAGGATTATGAGAAAGTGAATGTGTAGGAGACCTCTTTTTTAGAATTCAATGACATGTGTAACCTACCACTGGTTCAAAGATATTCTTCTTGAAAAGATCATCTTTTAGTTCCTCTAATTTAGCTCTGTACACACAAGCAACTAAATCTGGTCGATTTTGAGCTTCTTCTCCTTTGAGTAAGTGTTGTTTTATCTATGGCCAAGTAGGATTACATGTCATTGTGATGAACAAATTTGGTTTCCCAAGCTTTTGGACTAAAGCCATTGCTTTAGTAAATCAATTTTGCATATCTCTTGGGATTCCAATAAATGTAGTAGACAAGATTATTCTACAGCCAATTGCTCAACTATGTATCTCTCATGTAGTAATGCTGTCAACAATACCCTGATAGAGTTTTGCTTGAATATTTTCTTGGTGGTCAAGGAGGTAAATCCAAGCGAGAAGTCTCTATTTTGATATGCATATCAACAATATATTGTTGAAGCAAACAGCCACTATGCAGCAATAGCATGCCATTTTGCGTTGAAGAGGGCGGTCATTTTGGACGAAATGCATGGGACAAAACCTTCTCTTTTTATGGTTAGTAGATTTAGATGAATAGGGCAAAAACATCATAAATCTATGATGGTTAGGACCCCCAAAAAAAAAAAGAAAAAAAAAAATCACTGGTGATTTATCTCTCAAATTTGTGGATGGTTAGGGCAAAAACATCACAAATATGTGATGATTAAGACCAAAAAAAAAAAAAAACATCACAGATCCCTTGTGATTTTTTTTTTTTTGGGGGGGGGGACACAATATGTCAAGATTTTGTTGCATTAGATGTAGCCAGTTAACTAGTTAAGCGCGGTGTTAGTTTGTGACTTGACATGGGGTTGAGTCGCACTTAGACTAGGGTGTTGAGTAGCTAATTTGGGCCAGTGGTAATAGAAGAGTGAGATTATTTTAGGTGGAAATAGTGTTTCCCCCCCCCCCCCCCCCCCCCCTCTCATTTTTTGAGGTTTGGTTTGATGAATTTTATATAGCTGCAGACACTTCATTTAGATTTTTGGGTTTTGATGGACAATTTGGTCTCTATTGATTATGCATGATCTGTCAAGGGGCCTATTTATATTTACTTTTTATAGTATCTATTTGCATGTTTTGTGTTTCGATAGACTATTTAGTCTATATTTCTTGGGGAATAATAGATATATAATTACTCTTTTGATTTCTGTACAACTTTTTCTGTGGTAAATTTATTGTTCTAATGTGCTTTTTTTTTTTTTTTTTTTTTAAAATAATTTTGTTCTCAAGATATGGCTGGTGATGAGATGGATATTTATGTAGCACGTTTACATCGTAAGTGTGCTTTGGATGAAGAGGAACGTGAGAAGCAAATGAAAATTATTGTGGGTACCATTACCATTGTTATAGCTGCATTCGTAGCTCGGTACCATGGTAAGTTCGTTACAGAGGAGCCATTACCTGATTGGGATCATGAGAGACGGACTTTGAATGGTTTGTATAATGGAAGTGAAGTTGATTGCGTTGAACAACTACGAGTTAGCAAACATGGATTCTTAAAGCTTTGCAAAATTTTGCATGAAAATAACGAGGCATGTCCCTATCAAAGAAGCAGTGGCAATCTTTTCACATATTCTTGGTCATGGCTTGAAGTATAGAGTGATCCATATGAATTACCATCACTCGAAAGAAACAATAGTAGGCAGTTTAATGGTTTCTTGTGTGCAGTGATGAGAGTTAGTCGGGACTATTTGAGGTTACATGAATGTGTTGTCGATGGTTCCAACGTACACAACTGGAAATGGTTTAAGGTATTTTCATAACTAACATCATATATAAAGTTTTTATGTACATCTTTTTGATATGTAGCTCACTAGTTTCCAAATATTTTAGAACTGTCTTGGAGCAGCTTTGGATGGTACTCACATCCCTGTAAGTGTTTGTCTGGAAGATTCTTCTAGATATTGGAATCGAAAGGGCAACATTTTGACTAACATGTTAGGAGTTTGTGCCCCCAACTTGAATTTCATTTATGTATTACCGGGATGGGAGGGGTCTGCATCCAACTCCCATGTTTTGCGAGATGCCTTATGCCTTATTTAGGCGCAATCGCTTCCATATTCCAATTGGTAATTATCTACATTTATTATAACTCGTGAATGATGTATAGATAAAGCAAAAGATATATGACTGGATATTGCTATTTTTACTTTGTAGATAAATATTACCTTGTGGACGCGGGATATACTAATGGGCCAGGATTTTTATCACCTTATTGAGGAACTTGATACCACCTCAATGAATGGGCTGGAAATAATCCTGAAAACTACAAAGAGTTATTTAATCTTCCCCACTCTACGATCATTTGGGTTGTTGAAAGAGAGGTGGACTATATTACGCCAACCTTCTTTTTTCTGACATAAAAACACATACAAGGATTATCAATGCTTGCTGTGTGATTCATAACTTCATACGAGTTGAGCAGCATAATGACCCAGTACTAAAAGTTCAAGATTCAGCGTTGCTAGCATCAGTCGATGCTGAGCTATCAACTTCTCCAACAGTATAATATAATGTGAACAATACCCAAGAAGAGATTTCAAGCATTCAAGTTAGTAATGAATGGACACCATTTCGGGACACATTGGCAAGGAGCATGTTTGATGATTACCAAGCTCGCCGAGGCATTGGGAATCATCCTTGATCTTTAAATGTATTAGGAGTAATGTTATCTTATGTTTTATTCAAGAACTTGATTTATATTTGGGGATTCGTGTGCTGACTTATTTTTAATTTGACTCTGTTCTAATGTAACACTTCTGGACTTTTGGATTTTATGTGCTCGGGTTATAAATTGTCATGATGAGTTTAATTTTTGCTATGATAGAAGTGATTTATTATATTTTGTTATTATAATAGAATCTTAGCAGATGGATACCAAGAAAGGAAAAGGAAAAGGAAAAGGAAAAGGAAAAGGAAAAAAGAAGGTAAAAAAGGCGAAGAAGAAAACACCGAATGATGGGAATGATAAATCATATAGGCGATGGACTTTGGAAGAGGAGCTTGTTTTAGCCGACGTCCTTAGAGACCAACGCAGTTTAGGCAACAAAGGAGATGGTGGTTGGAAACCAGTTGCATATAATACTGCATCTTCTATGTTGAGTGCTCACTTCAAGATTTCTATTACCATTAATAATGTAAGAAATCGCATCAAGTCCTGGAAAAGAATTTATGCAGTGGTTTCCGATATTCTAGGGAAATTTGGGTATAGTTGGGATGGGAATAAATACATGCTCACAGTGGATGATGAAAATTCATGGAAGGAATAGGTGATGGTATGCTGGGTAGCTAAATTTATGTAATTATTGTCATTATGTGAGTTATAATGTTCGTATAATTTATTGTACATTTTTTTGGAAGTCGAATCCAGATGCAAGTCAATATTGGTTTAAAGTGATTCCCAACTTGGAGGATATAGTAGATTTCTGCGCAAAAGATCAAGCTACTGGAGAAGGTGCTGAGAATGCTGAGGATGCTGATGAAGTTATGAGCAATGAAGGAGGCAATGAAGTTGATGAGAGTAAGCTGCCTAGTTCATCTCTTAATGAGAAGAGAACATGTGAATCTTCTTCTATGTCAATTGTGCCGCCCCAAAAGAAGAAAGCAGAAGGAAAAGATGCTCTTTCTCAAGCAGTGGCCAAGATGGCTGCTTCACTTGACAAGTACATGCGATCAAGCACTAAGAAGTTGGATGTAGATGAAGTGTATGAGGAGGTGAATGCAATTCCAGATTTGGATCGGAATGATTTTTTATTGAGCTTTGGATTGGCTCGCTGACAAGGAGACAAAATTTCAACTCTTGAGGAGAAGGACTTTCTTTTGATGTGCATGTTGCGGGGAGACTAGATTTGTCTAGTTCTTGTCTAGGACTACTCTTTTTGTATTGCATTGACATTATCTGTTGATTTATAGTGTATTGAACCTTTTACATCGCTTTTGGTATGTGATAGTGTGTATGGTCCCTTAGATATGGACATGTTTTTTTGGACATGGATATTGTTAAATTGTATGATGGTTGGAATATATGATTATATTTTGCTAAGCAGATGATATGGAATCTTTAGTTATATGGAATAGTCTCATTTTTTTTTCTTCCAGTCTCATGAGTATTCTTTTAGGTGTTGTTTCAGTGTTTGAAGGCTGCAGTGCTTGGGTTCTAGCTTTGCTCTTTTGTTTGCTGGATAACCTACTCAAGTGACGATGAAGAACTTCAGGTGACAGTTGCAGCTGCTCCAAATGACAGTGTACAGTAGAGTAGATTTTATCTTATAATGTACTTAATTATATTTAGTTAGATGTACACCTCTGAAAATTATGGTTTAATATGCATTTTATGAAGTTCTCAAATTTGTTATAGCATCTTTTTGCAGACTTTGGAAGATGGAGATGTGGCATTGCTAGATATGGTGCTGAATTCCATTTTTATGGATCTGACATTGCTGCGTTGAGTGGACTTAGAGGCGTGAAGCCACCAGAGTCACCTGCATTTCCTCATTTTGAAAATCTAGACGGTTAAGTGGATGTTACTGGTCTGCTGCTTAAGTTTAAGGTTTAAGCCTCATCTTTGGCTTGAACAGTGAATTCATGTTCTCCATTTCTTGCTCTACCTACCACTGTGTGTGTGTGTGTATTATTGTCCCCTCTTGCTTGTCTACCGTTCATGACCATTGCTACATAGAAGAAAAAGAAAGGCTTGAAAAAAAAAAAATCTACGTTTGCGTTCACAAAGTGATTCCTTGGACTTTATATATATCTATTATCACTCTTTTTCCGGTTTAATTGTAAATGTTCCCCTGATTTTCTTGTATATGTTATCACTCATTATGAATTTGACCAATTTGTTTTGTTTTTGTTTTTTGTTTTTTTTTTTTTTTTTTCTAGAGTTCATTTGTATAAGAAGAGTTCCCCGTGGAGTGACCTCTCTAGATGGATGAGGGTCTCTAGTGTACCTGCCTCCGTCAATTAGTGGCAGGTGACAATAATTGTCATTCATGTGGTTCATATTTGTATCCATTAGATGTGGTTCGCACTCAGGCTCCTCTCAGCATTCAGTATGGATGTCCTTCTAAACATTTCCTATGCTAAAATTGATAAAATTTCATGTCTAGTAAACTGAACTGCACCATCTTGTCCACACAGTGTTCATTTTGAGTGTCAAATGTTCAGAAGAATACAGTATTTCAGTTGTTCTACACATTTTTGATCATTTGGTTGAGAGTCTTCCCAAGAGATTCCTTCGGTTGTAATCTCTTCCATGTGCACTAATTATCTGTGTATTCCTACTGGTAAGGGTGTAACTTGGTTTGGTTTGATTTAGCCACAATGCATAACCAAACGAAACCCTAACAGAACCAATGGCCTGTAGGAACTAACCAGGCTGAACCAAAATAAATTGGATGGTTTACGTTGGTTTTTATTTTAGTAAGTACCTTACAATAACCATAATTCACTTCATATGATGAATTTATTAAATTAGGCAACCAGGCAGTCAAGCCAATTAATTGCATAACAAGCATTTATAAATAACATCTTAAGGGCTAATTCATTGAAGGGCTTACTGAATCGCACCCATAGGTCAGCTGTTGATGAGGGAGGAGGTGGAACTGTCCTCTGTTGTTTGAGCACTGTGTATGATGCATATATTAAATTAGCCTTCCCATGTTCCTATGCAACATTACTTCGGAGGCTTCATGCCTCATATTTGATTGTGTATGTTAGTAGCTGCAAGATTTTTATAAAAACTCGTTCAATTGCAAGATTTTTATAAAAGCTCTTTCAATTAACTTCAATTTATTTGAGCACATTATTATTTAGTGTGCCATGAGCATTTCTTTTTGCCTTTTTTCTTTCATTTGTTATTTTCGGACTCATTGCTCAACACTTTCCTTTGTGTAGGTGTGTGAATGTGTTGTTGACTAACCCTATATGGGTAGTACGAATAAAGATAGTACGGCTTATCATAATTCAGAAATCAGTGGGGACGGCAGTGGCTGTTTTATCTGGTTTGGTGATCTGATTGATATCCAAGACTTTATTGTAGAAGATAGTGAACAAGATATCTATATCCGAATGCCAATTTCGGAACTAGGTAAATGTTTGATGAGTTCATTGGTTAGGTTTCATATAAAGGATCTTAGGACAAATGATGAGCTGAATTTTAATTAATACAGCCCATAACAAAGTTGTATTTTTTACACAGTTATCAATTAAATGAGGAAAATGTTAAATTGCATGATTTGCTGTCCATTTTTTTTTTTTTTTTTCCTTTTCTAGAATTATTGGGCAATTACAGAAAAAGGAAGAAAAGAATAGCAATCGTGGTGGCTGTATCAACAGTTTCTGAGATTCTTGTCATGGGTTTGGTATGCCGGTGTAGAACTTGGAAGAAGATAAAGAAAAAGGGTAAGTATACTTGTCTATCCTTGCCAATATTCTCGAAATAGAAACTATATCATGACCCAGAGGCTAATATATTTTACAGCCTTACTGGAATTGGTGTGTGTCAATGTCAAATGGCCTCTCTGCAGGCTAACCCCAATTCTTGAGAAAATCTATTCAGCCAAGTTATGGGCTTTCCATACATTCAAATGGAGTATGGGATATGGGCTACCATGTGAAGGGTCACACGAGCAGGTTTTAATTCCTTTTTTTTTTTTTCTTTTTTTTTTTTGTGCTGAGGAAGACATGACAATTATACGCATGTTTTATTTCTTCGATAAAAATGAGCAGGTTGCTTAAATTTCATTTCTACCAAATGATGGATTTTCTAAAAATCCCAAGTGCAAAACAACAGCCAAACAAGGAAATTTGCAAATGATGGGATTCTAAATCCCAAGTGCAAAACTGTTGCCAAACAAGGAAATTAGTAAAATCCTGTCATTTTAAATCCCATCATTTTTAAATTCCACGGTAAGTTCCAAATCCCTCATCCAAACATAGCATAAACGTTTGTTTGTCTAGGGAGGCTAAAAGTGGTTTAGTATTTCTGAAGCATAAAAAACGCTTCGGCAAATGAAATCAGAAACTTCAACTGGGACTGCATGTGTCACTAACAGAATGAGCAGGAATGGAGAAGATCCTTTAAGAGCTTCTTCATTATGTGGTGTTAGAGCTTCTTCATCGTTTTCTCCATTTAGTGGTGCTTTAGATGGGAGGACATCTTTCAAATCGTAAGGTGGATAAGTTTGACGCGGCTGATCTTGAATGGACGGATAAAATTCCAGAGTGTCCTATATACAAAGGAAGAGTTTGCCTATCATACTACAACTTCCTCATGCCTTGTGGTTTTGCAGGAACTTATGGGAAATATGTATGATTTGGCATTTGTGTAACTAAATTTTTTTATGTACAAACTATTAGATTTTTCCTTCTGATGTTGTTTGTTAATGTAAAATCTTTTTAATTTTCTCAAATTGATGTATATTGGTTGTATTATCCTACAAATATTTAGTCTTTTTTTCCCTCCAATCTGTGTTGTATTTTGGTAAATTGATTCTAATCTTTCATTGTAGTAAAAGCTATGTCAAGTTCGGAATAGAACAAACAAATTGGTTTATTCATCTCAAGGTTTCTATGGGTACAGCTATGTAATAGAGAAGCAGGCAACTACTTTTTGTGTGAAGTCTTAGAGCGCTGCGGTATTGAGAAACCCCATCAAATAGCATCTGTAAGTTTTTTTTTTTTTGTTTTAGAGGGTCCAAAAACCCAATAGCATTTGTAGTTTGTACACTACCCAAGATAAATTCCTTCTCGAAAAAATAAATAAAAAAATAAAAATAAAAAAAGGATTTTTGTTTCAGCGGATTTTTCAGCCCGCCTACCAAGACTGGCCCATTTTAGGCTTCGAAGTTTTGAGCTCAACTTCAAGTTGGGTTAGATTGGGCTATGCTTAACTCAACTTGATGCTTGGCCCAACCTGAAGTATACTGATGCTTATCTACCCTATCCTCTCTCACCACTAGGTTAGCCCCAATGACTTGTCCGTTATATGTATATTTCATATGCATATTGTATTCTTAAAATTATATGGTTTGTCGACAAGAAATGGTAAGTCTGCGAATATAAGTTAAAAGGTTTGGAATCAGGGCATCTTTTTGCAGAGCAATGGATTGTCATAATTCTTTTAACGCAATCTTAAGAAGGCCTCTATCGGCACCCAAAGACTTGTTTTTCATCCCCTACTTATTTTATACTTTAAGATTTTATGAAAAATATATAAGATTTTAATAAAAACTGATCGCGTCGTCTATTAGAAACATCATTTCGAACAACTTTTTGAAAGAAATTTTTTCAAAAATTATCGTTTAAGTGGACTTTTTAGTCATTTATGACGAGAAGACTATAAATGACAAAAATATCTACTTAAATGATAAATTTTGAAAAAACTTTCTCCTAAAAGGTTGTTCAAAATGATGTTTTCTAATAAACTAAGCGATCAATTTTTATGAAAACCTTTTATATCTTTCGTAAAACGTTAAAATGTAAAACAAGTGGGGGATGAAAAGCAAGTCTTGGGGTGCCAATAGAGGCCCTCCAATCTTAATGAGCTACTTAAGCTATGCTAGCCTGAATTGGCCTAAAGACTATCTATCAGATTGATTAAAGCCCAAGGTAAGCCTTTTAGGCTTAAGATCAAGCTGAACCTCAACCTTGCTCAGCTTGCCCCAAACATGCAACCCCAACTTTTGGGTCCATGACATATTCTACCTAAGAATGATAACCATTGTCAATCGGAACTCCTTGTTATAAAGCACTACTACCTAATTGGTTGTTATTTTTGAAAAATTGCATTTTTTTTAGGAAAACTTATTAAATGCTTTTTGTACAGGGAAAAATTCAGACAGTTGGTGGTGCACTTCAAAGAAGGTGGTTCGACGGTCTAGAGCCCGCGGCACAGTGATAGGAGAAAATTACAAAGGCTGAGATAGCATTTGGACTCTCAAATGAATAGCGGAGTTAGGTGGCACAATGAACAATGGCACTAGGTGCTCCGATGAATAGTAGTGCTAGGTGCTCTGATAAATAATGGCCTAAAAAGCACAAAGACGTGTTAGGGGAGCCCGACCGAAGACCTTCTGACAGTCAAGTTAGTTCTCGGCGTCTAGAGAAAGAAGAAAGAGAGAGAGAGAGAGTTAGGGTTTTAGGAGAGCGGCCTACGTCCCCTAGTAGAGAGTGATAATATTCCTTTTATAGAGGAAGTTAAGTTAGGGTTTTGGTCTTCGTTAGTGATAGCTGTTTGACCATGGTTTGGTTAACATAATCATTTTGACTATGGTCGAGTTAGCTAGTTGGTAATCGTTGAGTGTAGTGCGTGCTCAAAATGCTTTATTCCTGGGGGGAATTTGTTTAGTTGTCATTGAGAGTTTACCAAGTCCAAGCAACCTTGGATCGAGTAGAGGGTGAATCTTGGTTTGGTTATGATTAAGGGAACGGCTATTGCAACCCCCCATTCTTATCACCCCACCCCACATCTTTTAAGTTTTTAAGGTTTTATGCAAAATATAAAAGGTTTTTATGAAAACCGGCCGTCATGTCCACTAGAAAACATCATTTTGAACAACTTTGGAAAAGAAAGTTTTTTCTAAATCTATCATTTAAATATACTTTTTAGCCATATATAGCCTTTATTTCATTTTTTGCCAAAAAGTCTACCTAAATGATAGATTTTGAAAAAACTTTCTTCTGCAAAGTTGTTCAAAATGATGTTTTCTAATGGACAAAATGACCGGTTTTTGCAAAAACCTTTTATATTTTTCATAAAATCTTAAAAACTAAAAACAAAGGGGTGGGCTTATAAGAATGGGGGGTTGCAATAGCCGTTCCCTATGATTAATCCAAAGCGATCACCGTTATGGACCAAGGGCCCTTTGGCCTGAGCCCACAAGGCCGAAGCCTTGGTATTTAAAACTATCAGCCAAATGCTTGGGCTGAGCAAGCCTAAGCCAAATAGTCGTGGACCAAACAAACTTAGACCAAACAGATTCAACCCAAGGAAAACGTTTGATAGTGGTCGAGAACCGCGGGATGGAACACTTATCGTGCTTAGGTAACCAAGGTAATTTACCCAAGAAATCTTCTTTGAGTTTCTTGGTTCGATATTTCTCCATTGAAATAAAGAGAAACTTTGTTAAACACTTTGCCACGTGTCTTTTGATCACTAGTTGGTCAGAATTTTCCCACAAATTTCACATAAATATATGTGTTCTAATATTCCAATTTTACTTTCAAGTGAACAACTATTAAAAAAAGATAAACTACCCAGGAAAAACGGTAATTTAAAAAATCAAATAAAAAAAATCATTGACTCTTTAAATAGGACTATAATTTTGGAACATTAAAAAAGGAAAATAAGGCCACTTAAATAATAACGAATGGAGTATATTCTATGGATGGGCATTCCCAAAAAAACATAGTCCTTAATTATGTAAATCGAAAGGGGTATATTATTACAAGGTGATGCCTCTTGGTTCTTAATTATTACCAAGATCCCCTTAATTATTACTCAAGATCTTGGTATACTTACAACCCAGAAGGGGGCTCTCGATTCTTTCTATGTTTCTTCACCTTTTACATTTTTGGAAGAAAATAAATGAACAGTCCAAATTAAAATGAGCTGAAAGGAACGCGCGTTAACAAAGGATCACAACTAAATTAGTCACAAAATTTTATCATGTGGTTTGTTTGTTGTTTAAAGTTTGATATTCTTTATCAAATAATGTGATTAATATTCTTGATTAACTTGCCCGTGCATAGATCATTTCTAACATGGTTGGTTTCAATTCTTTCCATAGATCGTTATTTATGTGAGTATAATACATCTCACACAAACTGTTGAGAGAATAATTTAGGTTAAAATCTCGGTTGGAGTAAGGCCTCCTAATAGTTAATCCGAAAAAAAAAAAAAAAGAAAAAAAAAAGGAGGAGGGTGATAGATTTAATGATATTGCGTCTACCTTTAGATTAATTTGCAATTTTGCATGTAGCAAGTGAAATAAAAAGTGCGAGCTCATGGAAGGGGGATAAGGGTGGGCTCTTAGGAGCATTGCCCATAAGGAAATTCAGCTAAATTGAAGAGGGCAATGAAGTCCAAAAAAAAAAAAAAAAGTGTGGGGGCGAAATAGAAAAAATTCACCAAGATTTTGGTTTTCGTTGGAATCCACAAATCAACGTTGCGTTCACACTGAACAGAGGGGATTGGGGAACACGATGAAATGGGATGGGTACCATACTCATACTGTCGCTGCTTTAGGCTATGTATGGATTGAGAGAAACGGAGAGAAGAGAAGAGAAAAGAAAATAATTTTCTCCCGATTTTCCTTGTTTGGATTGTTAATTTAGGAGAGAAGAGAAAGAAAATGGGGAGAAATGGAGAGAAAATGAACCTATTTACCTTTCTCTCCAAATTGGAAAGATTTGGAGAGAAAGGGAGAGAAAAGTAATAAGTTAGTTATGAAATGACAAATATATCTCTACATAACTTCTGTTTAATATATAAAAAAGGGTATTAATGTAATTTTGACTACTTTATCTCTTTTTCTCTTCATTAATGAGGTCTAACTAACCAAACAGGATGGAGAGAAAGTTACTTTCTCTTCTCTTCTCTTCTCTTCTCTCCTCTTCCCTTCCCTTTTTTTCTCTTCTCTTCTCTTCTCTTCTCTCCATTTCTCTCGATCCATACAGAGCCTTAAGCTTGTTTTCTTCTGTCGGTGGCTTGACTTTGGTTTCATAATTGCACCGAAAATTGAGGTAAGTCTTGAAGAGGGTTAAGCGGCCTTCCTCTCTCTCTCTCTCTCTCTCTCCCTCTCCGAATTAGTGAAGGCTCTACGTTTTCTTCAGCAACAACAAAAAAGAAAGAAAGAAAAGAAAAATGGCAGAAACGATTCTCTCCGTCCTTGTTGAAGGAGTTTTGGAGAAGATAGTCTTCATCCCTCTGTCGGAGATTTCATTGGCATGGGGTGTCAAGAAAGAGCCGAAGAAACTCGAGAAAACCTTGTCCACCGTCAAGGCTATACTTTCAGATGCGGAGAAGCAGCAAACGAGGAAAGATGCGGTGAGAGATTGGCTAGAAAAGCTTAAAGATGATTGGCTAGAAAAGCTTAAAGATGTTGTCTATGATGTGGACGATGTGCTGGATGAACTTTCAACGGAGGCTCTGCGTGGGAAAGTGGAGATTCATGGGAGCTTGCTTAAAGAGGTAAACAACTTCTTTTCACGCTCAAATCCAATTGCGTTTCGTTATAAGATTGGACATAAGATAAAGGAAATTCGGGAGAGATTAGACGATATTGCAAAAGATAGGAGAGATTTTCAGTTTACTGAGCAATTTATAGATGCGCCAATTGAATACGGAGTGAGGGAGCAAACCCACTCCTTTGTGCAAGAGTGCGATGTCATTGGAAGGGACCATGATAAGGAGCAGATTGTGCAGCTTCTGCTGAGATCTAGTAATGATGGGAATGTTTCTGTTATTCCCTTTGTTGGACTGGGAGGCCTTGGGAAGACCACCTTGCAAAATTGGTGTACAATGATGATAGGGTAGTACGGAATTTTGAATTAAGATTGTGGGTCTGCCTATAAGGGGATTTCGATATAAAAAGGCTAATACAAAAGTTAATAAAATCTACCACTCTTACTGATTGTGGGTGCTTGGAGCTGGAATGCTAAGAAATTTCTACTTATTCTAGATGACGTGGGGAACGAAGACCCTACAAAGTGGAGAGAATTGAAAAATTTGTTGATGGGCGGTGCAAGAGGAAGTAAAATTGTTGTAACCACGCATATTATGACAATTGCTTCATTTATGGGTGCAATTTCGCCATACAAGTTAGGAGTTCTTTCGCATGATGAATGTTTATCTATATTGGTGAAATACGCATTTGAAGGGGGCATGAGAAATGGCATCCAAAACTTGTAGAAATTGGAAAGGAGATCGTGATGAAGTGTCCAGGGATTCCTCTTGCAGTTAGAACCCTAGGATGCCTCCTCTATATGAAAACTGAGGAATATGAGTGGTTGTATATCAGAGATAATGACATATGGAAATTGGGACAAAAGGAGAATGATATTCTACCTGCCTTGATGTTGAGCTATCAACCATTTCCATCCTATTTGAAACAATGCTTCGCGTATTGCTCTATATTTCCAAAGGATTATGAAATACAAAGAGAGACGATGATCAATTATTGGATGGCACAAGGATTGTTACAGTCCCCAAACAAAAGTCGACAGTATGAAGACATTGGAAATCGATATTTCGATGAGTTAATGTCGATATCCTTCTTTGAAGACGTAAATTCATATCTTGACAATGAAATACACAGTTGTAAAATCCATGATCTTGTACTCGATCTTGCGCAACAAGTTACAGGTACGGAGTGGTTGAATGTAGATTCTAATTCGCAAATAAATCCATAAAGAGTCCGACGTGTTTTGTTTGCTGAAGAAGATTTATTTGATAAAACAATTCCTACATCCTTACTCAGTGCAAAGAAGCTGCGATCATTTAGTTTCTCATATAAAGTGGGGCCCACTAGTAAGTCATTTGTTGAAACGCTCCTGTTATGTTTTAAGTGCTTGAGAGTCTTAGATTTGGAAGATTCAGAGTTTGAGGAGCTACCGAGTTTTGTTGGTAAGTTGAAGCATTTAAGGTTTCTTAGCCTAGCAGGGAATCGTAGACTCAAAGCACTCCCAAATTCCATTTGTAAGCTACTGAATTTGCAAAGTTTGGATCTCATCAATTGTGATCAACTTCAATTTTTGCCTAGAGACACTGGGAAACTGATCAGCCTCAGATATCTTAGGCTAACTTCACAACTCATCTGCATTCCAGAGAAAGGGCTGCAAGGCTTGACCTCTCTTCGAACTTTGTTTCTCTTCAAACTAAACCATCTGAGATCATTGTCTGAAGGGATCCAACGCCTCACTTCCCTTCAAAGTTTGCGGATCCAAAATTGCCCGAGCCTTCCTCTGCTGCCTAGTACCATGAAACACCTAACTGCCCTTGAGAAATTAGTGCTTTGGAATTGTGAAGAGCTTAACTTGGTTGAGGATGAAGACATGCAAGGTCTAAGTAGCCTACGGTCACTGGCCATTGTGGAGCTCCCGAAGTTGGTGGCTTTGCCCTTTGGACTTCAACACTCTGCTACCACTCTTCAATATTTATGGATTGGAAATTGTAGAGGTTTGACAACATTGCCAGAATGGCTTCAAGCCCTCAAGTCACTACAAATACTCTACATCATAGGCTGCCCCATCTTGTCTCTGCCGGAAGGAATACAGTGTCTTACCACTCTTCGAGAACTAGGCATTGACGATTGTCCGCATTTGAAAAGAAGATGCAAGAAGGAAACGGGTGAGGATTGGCCAAAGATATCTCATATTCCTGAGATTACTATAGATCGTGTCCGCATTAGGGTCAATGAATCAAATTTACTTTAATCAAATCCAGAGGTCAGTAACTCGATCTATTTCTCTCTCTAAAAAGAAATTGGTTCAAGTCTAAATTCTCTCTATGATTTTCAGTAGCAGCAGTATTAAAATATATCAAAATTGGCAATTTTCTAGGTTTGACAGCATTATTAATTGCTCTAATCTCCGTCGGAAGGGATTATCATCATCTTCTTATCTTCTTCATCAGGTTCGTAGCTCAACACACTTCTTTATCTTTATTTGGAAGTTTTTTGGTCTAGATTACATTAAGGAATAAGACAATAGATAGCTGTTCAAGTGCAGGACATCCCGTATGATCACAACTGTTCACGGGTGACACGCATGTGTGTAAATGCCCTTGTGTCACCCACGGACGACTGTGATTTTATAGGATAGTTTAGGATAGCTATATCCCGCAAATTATCAAAGCTGTAAGAATATATATATCATTTGTACATCCCATACGCCCCTTTTACCATCGTTTAAGCCAGTTACACCTTGAGAGCAAGAAAAAGAGCTTGACAGAGAGAAAGAAGGGACGGTGGAGATCGAGAGGTATCCTATCTTCCTGGCCATTTCAATCAAGCTCACATTCCCTACACCAACAATGTTGCTGAGTATAAAGCTTACAAACTTGGATTGCACACTGCCTCGGGCCTCGAAAATTTAGAATGCATTTCTAGATAATCCCACATTTTTGCACAATGTTATGCACCTCATGATTATATTGGTACCAGTCAATTTTTCTTCGTCTCTTACATCAAATAAAATTTCACGTATGCATTAGTCAAATTTTAAACTATTTACATATGAAAATATATAAGACAATATTATTAAGCAATGTCTTTGAGTGAATTCATCTTTCTTCTCACCACGCTTGCCTCTGCGGGGCTTGGTTTCCTTGTTGCCTTTGGGCGCATTATTGCCACTGAAAATTTAAATATGAATCAGTAGAATTGTAGAAACCATAGATGTTATCATATGTCAGACTGGCATTTGCTTCAAAGTAGTAATTGGTTGAGTTTCTGAAGTGCTATCTCATGTTTTTTTACCAGCAGAAGTTTCCAGATCTGTGTGGGCACTCAAGTGAGTTGTCATTTTGGATTTGGATGGCAGCTTTTAATGACTGCAACTTTTGTTCATCTTCAGCAGCATATCCCTTATGTGGGTCTTGATGTATATTGACAAACTCAACTTTTGCTTCACTAATTTGTTCTTCATGTAATTCTTTATGTGCTTATTCTACCTCCATTTGATTGGACATGTAACCCAGGTTTATATGTGATGGTGTTGTATATAGATTGGAAACTTCTCCGCATTGTTGATTTTAATTTGTACAACAGATTTTTTTTTTAATTTTTTATTTTTTTATTTTTTAAAACCTAATACAAAAGTTTCATTTCAGTTCCAATGTTAAAACTTTTATTGTAACAGCTATATTATGGCACTAAGAAAAATCTATTTTGAGAAATAGTGTTGTAGATTAGGTTTTGTTTTGTTCCCAACTCATGATCAACTCTTCAACAGGCAAGATCATGAATTACATATTGAGAAGAAAGGAAAATCTTTTCATGCAATGACTAACTATTATGGAACAAGACGAAAAGCTAAGAAGATGCCATTCCTTAACCACTGCAAATTAAAGTTGATAAATTTCGAAGCAATCAAGAGATTTTATTTTTTTAAATTCTGGTAGCATTGATCAGAAATACATTATAAACTAATAAACAAATGCAAACCAGTTATTGCCCATGTAGCCAGAAGGCGAGCAAGCTTAACCATAGCTCGATCTAGGCACCTAACAGATAATACAGTTAGAGCTTCTATCAACAGACATTTTAATAACATACAAAATGGAAGCTAAAGAAGCATCAAAATCATGTTTTGAATACAAGGAGCAGAGCAAATGGCCAAGACCATTAAAATTTTAGTTTTACAAAAACTAAAATATAAATATGGTCAGAGCTCTGAGCCTCAAAATCCAGCTTATTTCGTCCCTTCCCAAAATTCCATAGAATCAAGCGTAAGCCAGTAAGCAGATCATTCTTTCCTGTCAATATCATCCTACAGCCCTTTAGCATGTGGTTCCACCGATCCAACATATCCGGAAAATTCAAATCCCTTTCTCATAGCCCAAATTTAGAGCCAAACCAAACCATCTGAACCAGAGGACATCTAAGGAAGAGCTGTTCAACTGTTTCATCAACTTGATCACATAACGGACGTGAACAACTGAGTTGTCGTTTAATTAATTGAATAGGGAGAACATCATGTAGCAATTCCAGATAAACAATTGAATTCTATGTGGAGCAGGAAAAGACCATATGGCAATCCAGTTGGGTGAACCATGAGAACTGGACGCTTCTCCCTGGGTCCTATTCTGATCAGCTTCGGCTATCACAAGCAGATTTAACAGTAAAACATCCTCTTCTATTCATCAGTCAGCAAAAATTTTTAACAAAACCATTACCACATATATAGGAATATGTGTTGAATACTATCAACAATATTGGCAGGAAAAAAGGCATTAAGTTTAAAGACAATCCATTACTTCTTGAAGTATGCATTAAATACCCCCACCTTCAAATTTTGTTATTTACAAATCATCATAAACTCTTATTTTATCATGAGGAAACCAAGAATCCTGTAAAACATTTAAATCTGAGCCCAAACCGACATACCATCTAATCCCATTTTTCTAACAGATCCCTACCACACAAAATACTCTTCCAAGCCCATGAGACAAATTAAATAGGTTTAACACGCAGGAAATTAGTCAATTTACATTTTTTATCCTTCAAGGATTGAGAGAGTAATGAGAGAGACTGTTGTAAGATACGCCAACACTGCTCAGGCAAAAGATCCTGATTCAATATAAAGTGACGAAAACCCAATCCCACAAGGTTCTACGGCAGACAAAGTTCATTCCAGTTGAGCCAATGCATGTTTTTAGTACCTTGTTTACCATCCCACCAAAACTTATAATGAGAGCATTAAGATCTGATCAAAAGGATAGAGGTGATTTAAAGGCAGACGTAGCATAAATAGGCATACTGGACAGGACGAACTTAATAAGAGTACCTCTACCTGACTACCATCCTGAGGCAAAAGTTTACTTTTCCATGCTAGAATTTTGGTAGCTAAACGCCTAAACGGTCTTTAATATAAGTAAACAAATGTCTTTTTCTAGAGCTAGAGAGAAAAGGTATCCCTAAACACCTACCACCTACAGAATTTTGTGGAACCGCCAGCATACCAAGAAGTCAAGAACCACTTGTTTGGAGATTGGATCCATTTGAGGACTGATCAAAATATCCGATTTAGGTTGATTGATTCTCTGTCCCAAAGCAGCAATATACTAATCCAGAATAATTTTGATAAATGAAGAGAAATATGTGTTAGGAAAGATGTCACTAACCACATACTCACGATTTCAAGGTGTGCAATTAATTGTCTCAAGTGGCTTGCCCTGGAGCCAATGTTCATGATGTCGATGCAGGCTACAGTCTTGACTGTAAAGAGCCATATTTGGAAGAACAGAAATCCACATATTGTGTGTAATTTGATTCAGTCCTCAATTTAAGCGTCACTTTGACTACTTCCATTCTTGTAGCATTCGTAGAGCTCTTCCTCAGATGAATCACTAATTTCACCTCCATTATAATCAGGATTTTGTTCACCAAAACTCCCTAAAATGGGAATAACCCATTCTCCATCAATTACCCCTCCCAAATCCTCATTACAGACCACATTGTTAGTCTCCTCCTTGATTTCCTTGGTGGTTCGCAATTCTGCAGTATTTCGACAACCCAGCAAGAGAAGGTCCATCATTTTCCTTCGAACAACATAAATTGGATTGGGCTCGATCAAACATCCTTTACTATATGCTTCTCTAAGAAAAACCACTTGGGTATTCCCTTTGGTAGATATATAAAAAATCCCGGGATGCTTCAAAAGAAGTTCACGCACATTAATATCCATACCAAAATCCCTCCTAAAGTGAGCTAATCGTTCGACCTCAACCATTTTCTCCACAGTCAAGCTCAACAATTCATGAAGAATGGCAACAGCTCGCTTCTCAAAACGCTCAATCCCTCCACAAGTACGAACACGAACGGCCCCTTTTCTCTCATACGGCTTCATGTAAGGAAGCCTCTGCCAATTCTTCAACTTCTCCCTAAACCCTCTCTCGATCTTAAACCCTGTAGGGAAATGAATTGGGAACGCATACTTGGTCTCGAATTCACTCAACCATTTCTCTCTGTACTCCTTCTCTCTCCACTTTTCCACTTCTGCTACACCCAAATTCTCATCCCTATCAATCAATTCCACTACCTCCAAATCAACTAACTTGAAGTCATTAGCATAATTTCCAAGAATGGAATCTCGAAAATCCTCAGGCAAACCCAATTCTCTTCTGATCAACCTCAAAGCATATATATGAAGAGTGCCATTTTTCGACATCATCAACAACTTCTTCATACGCCCAACGGCTTCTAATTCCCATTCGTTCACAACTTTCTCTTCTTCCTTGATCAAATCCGCCATTTTTCGTGTAATTCTACAGCACAGATTCCTCCTTACCGGGTGAGTAAATATGTCGAACACATGGGGGTATTTTCGGAGGAAAACGCCGGTACCCACATTGAGACCGACGATGTTCTTCCACCTCGACACCGATTGCAGCGATACGAACGGGCCGCGTCTTCGGCTGGACATTAATTGGTGGATTTGGAGAACGGTTGTGAGTTTTTTGAGGTGGGTCGTGAGCTTGTCGAGCTTGAGGTCTCTTGTTCTGTTCTCTAAGCGGGTTTGTGCGGAATCTGTGGGTTTTTTCCATCTCTTTTGGGTGGTTGAGTTGAAGGGACCAAATGGGAAGGGTGAGTGTGTTGAAGGATGTGAAGAAAGCTTGATTTGTAGAAGGCCGTGCCTGAATCTTTCCAATATCCTCATTTTCTGCAATTACCGCATATAAAGAGACAGACGACAGAGGTGTGAGTTTCGGAAGGATGGCGCAGGCAGGGGTGGTGGCAGGAGCGAGAATGTGGAGGGTTACTCCCACTGCTGGTGGACAGCAGGAGCGTTTGTTAAAACTTCAAAATCAGGTGAAGACCACACAGAAATTGGTTCCTAACAAAAGTGCACCTAACAAAAGTGCACCGCATGACAAGGTTTTTTTTTTTTTTTTTTTTTTTTTGGTCAAGCAACGAGGTGTCTGAACTGTCAGAGTCCGACTAATTCCCGCTCCCTATGCGAGGCCACCTCTCCGTGAAGTCGTTTAACGTTTAAGTTAATAGCCCTGACTGATGGCTAGCCAAGAGAGATTAACTGATTTCGAACCTAAGATGTCTGAGTTTATAGCTCACCCTTTTGCCGCCAAACTAACTCTCGTTGGTTCATGACAAGGTTAAAAAACCCTAAAGATTATGTGACCATGATCTCTTAGCAACTCCTTAAAGTTGCTGAATTAAAGATAACGGTTTTTAATGCTTAGTTATTCACTAATTTAAAATTTAGGATAAATTGTACTTTAGGGTCTAAAGTTTGGTTCAAGTTTCATTTTAAGATCCAAAATTTAAATTATTTCAATCTAGTACCCAAATTATTAGTTGAGTTGCAATTTGGGGCATTCCGTCAGATTTTTTTTATTATCCCTACTTTACCCTTTTTTATGTATTTGAAAACCCTATTTTATCCTTATTGTCACGACCGGAAAAATAGGCTATGATGTGTCAGTTATAAAATTTGTATTATATAGAGCTCAAGGATGGTTTGTAAATAAAATTACAATTTGAGAAGATATTTTAAAGAAGATTTGGCATAGTCCCTCTGAAAATGGGACATACCAAGTTATCGACTTTCTAAAACCTGTGCAAATAAGTGAAATAATATACAACTACTCATAAAAGTTAAATAAAATAAGCTTGCATACTAGTTCCACCTAGTTCTATTGTCAATACAAGTAGTATATAATACATTAAGTCTGTTTACATCGATACATATCATAAATAATAACACACATCCATCATGCAATGTCCATACTAACCCCAATGCAATCTCCTCATAAGAGTCATCATTACCTTGTTCAAAATCTGTAAAAGTGTTTTAAAAATAGGAGTGAGTGTAAACTCAGTATATTACATTTTTCAAAGATGTATATGAAGGTTTTAAAAACCATTTTTGAGCATTTGAAAAGAAATGGTATAATAGAAAGGGGTTACATTTCATAAATTCAAAATAAATAAGAGAGAACATGTAAATAATTCATAACATCATCCACCATATATGGCAATCCATAACATCAGTCTTATAAACAAAATAATTCTCCCTAGGTCATGTAGGGCCCTCGTGCACGGAAAATAAGGGGAAACACTATAGATCCCTACCTGAGTTCAGAAAGTAATCTTATTTCAGGAACACTACAGTCGTTGAGACCAGGAAGTACCTCTTATTATCACATTCATTTACATGTTAATCTCCCAAAACCATTTTAATTTTAATGATAAAAACACGGATTTTCAACACTTGTATAAAAGTGACCCCTAATGTTGATTACAAGAATTCAACCTAATAGGTTTTCAAAATTAACCCATTTATCCAACATCATGTAAAGATTTTTAATACAACATATATATAACAAAATAGGGTGTATTACAAAACCCTAGATTCTCAATTATGTGAAATTTTAAGAAATTCATCCCCATACCCATGTAAAACTTGTAATACATCATGTAAACATGTAAATCCCCATGATAATGTCTCAAAATCATGCACACAATGTTTTACAACTATGAAAAATGCACATACCTCTTAAATGGTAGTTAGAAACGCGAAACCAATGGTGTACACGCGTAGATCGGGGTGGAAATTGCAATATCTAAGTGTTACAGGGTCAGATTCGAGCTCCGGCGATCACGCTCCTTGTTGGCCTAAATGGTTTTATCCCCGAGGTTTTGATGATAACAATACATAATAAGATGTTTAAGAACTAATGAGCAGTTAAGTGATGAATGTAGACAGGTATCAAAGCCATTCAATGTCTCAAGGATGAAGGATCAACTTGCAAAAGCAAACAAAGCACAAATTCTTAAAGAAAACAGAGCAAATGGTTCCATCATCGAGCACTAGCCTATGTGTGAAAAGTTTAGGAACCCATATGTAAGATTAATTTCAATTATTGCTCACAAAAGGTTAAAAAGGGCTTAGAACTATGCTAAATTGTTTATCATGAAAGCCTAAAACAAATTGCCTAGAACATGGACTTAGTGAAATTTCATTGTCTGAAAACAGAGAGTTTCAGACGGCTGAAACTATGTTTCAGCCGGCTGAAATTTCTGTTTCAGCAGGCTGAATCTTATCAGCAGGCTGAAAATATGAACTCCTATATATCACTCTCTCTGTATTTTTCAGATGGCTCATTGAGCCAGCTGAAATGTCAGTTTGAGCCGGCTGAAAGAATGATCAGACGGCTGAAATGCAGCTTTGAGACGGCTGAATGACATGTTCTCTTGTTCCATTTTTACACCTTCTCTGGAATAATCAGCAGCCTTACTTAGACGGCTGAAAGGGATATTTCAGACGGCTGAAAGATGTTTCAGCCAGCTGAAACCCTCGGGAAGAAGTATAACGGCTAGTTTTTTAACGGACATTTGAAGCATTTATTGCCCACCAAACTTCTTTTCTTGGCATCTATTGTTCCAGAATGGCTATTTTGGACCCCTTGAGTATAAATACAAGGCTTGAGCTCATTTATGAGCATTCATTGAGCTACAAACAAGAAAATCAAATACAAGCCCTAATTCCTCTTGTAAGCATTCATTGAAATTAATCAATAGCTGAAGTGTGCTTTCAATTCCTGTGTATTTACTCTTTGAGAGAGCTTTCTTTGAGTACAAAATCATCTCCAAATACTTTGTATCAAAAGGGTTGTGTATACCCTCACTTGTAAGCACTTGAGAAGAGTGCATTTGGCTAAGTGTTGGTGAAAAACACTCAAGTTGTAAAGGTTTGCTGCTCCACCTTGAAGGAGAGTGATAGTGGATTGGTGAATCCTCAAGCGTGCTCTTGAGGCGAGGACGTAGGCGGGAGGCCGAACCTCGTTATATCGTTTGCATTCTCTTTCCCTTTATCTCTTTATTATTGCATTGTCTTACATTTAATCTTGCTTTCAATAATCTGATTTTAGATTGCTATAATTTCCTTTTAATTGGCCTATAACCCTATTCACCCCCCTCTAGGGTTATTCACTTGGGACAACACTCCTCACCGTCAAGCTCCTATTTCTCTCCTTCGTATTTCTCTCTCTCTCTCTCCTCTCTTCCTTTTTTGCCAAAAATGGGTGAGAAACCTATTAGAAATGGGTTTTATAAGCAAAAGAGGGGATAAAATCGTCAAATAACTCTTTTTAAAAACTCTCTGCCAACATTTTCAGATGTTTGAAACTAAACCTCAAAAATCATTATTCTATGGAATTTTCGAACGTCTGAAGTGTAACTTTCAGACATTTGAAATATCGCTTTCAGACGTCTGCATTGTGTTTCGGACGTCTAAAACACTAAGACAGCTGAAACAGGCAATTAGTCAAGTACTTCCTCATCAACACAGACCTTAGCCTTATATTCATTAAAAACATTTAAGTTCTCCATTTACTTTAAGTTATTTAATGAAAATAAGCAAATAACCCCTCATTTGAATCCAAATAA
The DNA here is from genome assembly GCA_039720395.1 of Liquidambar formosana. Classification (NCBI taxonomy): domain Eukaryota; kingdom Viridiplantae; phylum Streptophyta; class Magnoliopsida; order Saxifragales; family Altingiaceae; genus Liquidambar; species Liquidambar formosana. The sequence goes on from CM077821.1 coordinate 24,311,806, forward strand.
AATATCAGAAAAATCAAATTCCAAGTATATCAAAATCTTATTTCCAAATTTCAGTACAAAATCTGCCTTCCTAACAGATTTTTCAAAAACATATATGTGAGGAACCCAATCCAAACATATTAATAAAATCTCATAAAATCACAGATGTCTTATAATATTATAAACTTTCATTATCGCCAAAAATTTACTTTAAAAATAAAGATTTATAAAAATTCACTTTTTTAACCAACACTTAGCAAAATTTCAACAGCTCCCTTAATACCTGATTTAAAAATTACGGGTGTTACACTTATCAACATCTAATAAGCCCTTATATTTTGACCATAACTGAATTACTTTATCATCATATTTGTGGTTTTGTAAATGAAAAATATAAAAGTTTATTAGATGTTGATAGGGGTAATATAGAGAGAGAAAGAAGATAAAAGTGATTCAGATCTATTCAAAGTATAAAAATTTATTAGATGTTGATAGGGTAAAATAGGGTTTTCAAACCAATAAAAGGGCAAAGTAGGAATAAAACAGAAAATTTTGACGGCAGGCCTTAAATTGCGATTCAACTAATAATTCGGGTACTGAATTTACGCAATTTAAACTTTAGACCTTAAAGTGAAACTTGACCCAAACTTTGGACCTTAAAATGCAATTTACCCTAAAATTAAAATTAAAATATAGAATCAGGTAATTGACGAGAGATACACTTATAATCTAGTACAAGCATTGAAAGTAAATCCACTAACAACTACGAACAATCAAGTCACAAATAAGGATTGAAAGTATATTACAATGAAGATTGCGAAGTAAAGATTAGAACTAATCTAAACTACTCTTAAGCTAGATTGAATCCCGAGAAGAATAAAGTGGTAAAAACCAATTCGCAAGTCTTCAAATCTCCTATTTATAGGCTCTTCCTTGTAGAGAATAACCACATGTAATTGTTGCCAAATTAATGGGATAGTGGATGGTCTCATTTCCTCAATTTTTCACTTGCATATTGCTATGTTGGGTAGTTACCATGGGTAGTTTTTTTTTTTTTTTTTTTTTTTTTGGAGACAATCCATAGAATCTATCTCGATCCCTCACCCGGTAACCCCTTTCAATATCAACACAGTGGTATCAATGCATCTCCATAAATTTCAACCCGAAATCACTCACTTAACAAGTGAGGTAAATCCCATTAGGCTACTATGCTTTCACTTCACTTGGCTGAATTTCCCACTAACATCACACGAAAGCCATATGATTTAATTAAATATCAACACTCCCTCAGCCCCTACTTTCCTTTTGACCAAGTCAAACTATAATAATCATGTTCTTGATTGTTTAACCCATGTGAAAAAAATCAACAGCCAATAACTATTCTAGTTGGCACCAACTAATTAAACAACAATATATGACATGGCAATTTTTAATTTTCATCGCCTCCAAATAAGCTAAAATAAAATTTACCAAAATTTCTTTCTTTCTTTTTTTATTATTTAAATTTATTGAAATAATGGCCTTGATGGATTGCCAGTTGGCCTTCTCTAGTGGCCGATCGGCCACCAGTAGCTCCATTTTGCCTTGTTTTGTGTTTTGGTTTCTCCTCACATAATGTTTTTCTAAAATTTGGTTGTATAGGATCCATTTTAAGTCGAAGTTCAGTAATCTTTTCGTAAAATGATCATGGTTCAATTTCTCACTTAAAAAATCTTTAAAAAACTTGAAATTAACCCACAATTAGTCAATTGGTCATAGACAAAGCTAAGATGGCTCACAAGGTCAAAAGGACTATTAAGGATAAAAATATGGGTTTATATCCTAATTGAACTACAATTGAAACCAAACCTTTTGGAGACTGATTTTAAACATTATAATTCATTAATTGAGACTCAATTGATACCAATATGGCACTAATGAAAAATGTGAGATTGAATTAGGAAGCAATTTAAAAGAAAACCAACTAATAGAGCTAAATCAGGCCATCATGGACCATTCTTAATCAAACCATATCCAAAGCTTACCAAATCTCAAACCAAGCTTATAAATAACATCCTAAGGGACCTTAAAATTATCCTGTGACAAATTTGGTGGGAATTAGAGACCAAAAGAAAACTATGCAAGTGAAATTACCAAATGCCTTTGAAGTCACAAAAGCTCTCATTTTCGTTTGTTTGTACATAATTACTTATCACACTATTAATCGATACACATTTGGGTCTAAATGTAAATTACAAAGGTTGGACTTAAATGGATCATTATTTTTTCTAGGTTTAAAAAAAAAAAAAAAAAAAAAGGTGTTCTTTTTTTTGCCTAAGTATAAGGTTGGAATTAAATGGGCCTTTATTTTTAAACAAAATTTGAGGCCCAAATGTAAGGAATTGAATCAGAGAAAACAAAAATGCAAAAAAAAGTAAATAACAAAATTTTCATTCAATTCCTTGAAACCATGAATCTGATTGTGATATAATGCAAAATAATAAAACCCTAACTACAAAGAGAGGGTTTAGAACTTACAGTAGGTCCTTAAGACGATTGATTGATCTTCAAATGAACAAAAATCCAATAGTACAAATGTCCTACCTCCACGGTATCCACACCAAGCAAAAGTCTTCAAATTGTCTTCTAGTTCTCTTTAGGGTTTGCTAGAATGGAGAAAAAGAAGAAAAGAGAGAGAGGCTTTCTCAAACTTGGCCTAAAGAGAGAGTGGAGTGTATTGTAGTGTGTCGTAGCACATGCTAGTGTGCTATTTATAGGCACACCACTAGGGCTGGCCAAGTGGGAATCCCACTCTAAGTGGGATTTGAAATTTCCCTAAATTGCATTTTAACCCCTCATATTTACATCAAATGCAAGTATGACCCTTACGAACTTTTCTTAATGCACTATTACCCTTTCTCTCACAACTTAAAGTCCCTCTTCACTTATTGGTGTGTGACTCATTGGGTTAACAACATTTAGTGGTAGGTAATGACACAAAGAGTGCCCAATGGAACACTTTCCATTAAAGGTTTAATTGGAGCACCTTCCAATTTCTTAATTAATTATAACTCACTTTTATCAGTTAGGGCTTCTACTGACCATGAGTAATACTTACCATAGCTCATGTTGTGATCCTAAATGAAGTGAAATAAAATCATACAAAGAACCCTTTAGTTACAGTTTAAAGTTATAATTACATCCTTCCATTATACACAATGTCTCTGATTAAACTAATAGGACATGGAAGTCTGTCAAGTCTCTAGTTCAATACATTTATGATCATTCACACATATCAACTTAAGTAGATGCACTATATAAACTCCTTTTCCATAGTCATCCTGCTATGGCCGTAGACTTATATAAGTTATATTGTGAATGTCAATTATGAAACATTCTCTCCCTTTTATTGAGAGTAATAGATCCCTTATTGATCACCCATGTGCTCTCACACATGAAGTAGTAGAACCAATGAACACCCTTGTAAACCCCAATAGAATATACAGTCAGTGTTATTAAACTTCTAAAGTTCCATGCATAAGACAACTATGGTGTCTCAGGTTTAAGAACTTATACCACTGCAACTATGAGAAACTGATTGACAGGTAGGTAAAAACTCCATTCAGTTTATCTCATGACTTTGGTCACATTCAGTGTATTTTTTTTATTTTTACAACAAGCGCCCACATGTTGGTTATAGTGTCTCCACACAAATAACTTAGAAACTAGCTATCCTCCCGAAGAGCTAACCTAACATGTGCTAGTTCTATAGTTCATTATTATCCATCATAGTAAACCTTCAACTAGGAATAATTTAAGAGTTAAGTACAGAGATACAGTCTCATAATCACAACACCTTGTGATTTTATATTCTCAAATCTAACTTTATGGACATATCATGTAAACATGAAGAATAGAATAAATATGATAGAAAAGCCCTTTTATTAAATTAATAATAAATGTGACATACAATAAATGAAATCCTATGATTATTCTTTATCCCTAAAGCATCATCTCTGTGATTGGCTGTAGGGCATACAACTAACACCAAAGCGATTACTTTGGTTGGCTACCTTCAGGGCTGCCCTTCTTCTGCCTTTCATCTCCACCTTTGCAAACAATATTATCTCCATTGACAATTTGCGCACCTCTATGTCAAGACTACCTCCAAACCAAATGTTTCAATGGGCAAAATCTAAGCAAATATGACCATAAGAGAGATGCAGAGAAGAAGCCTCACAAATTTGATTAAGGTTTTGGGACTACTTTGCAAAATTTGAATCTCCTTCCCTTTGATATGGATTTATCAAGGAGTAGAGCTCATTTTTTGGCCATTTTTACCCAATTTTGAATTTGAGTGGATTTTAATAAAGGCTAAACCCAACTAGGCCTCATCATCGGGTTGCGCTTGGGATTTTTTCTCGGGGTAGGCCTTCACTATTCATCCGACTAGGTTGGGCCATGAAAGAAAGCATGAAGCCTAGGCCCAGCCATAGGCATGGGCCTTTTCAAGCTTCGGGCCTAGGTCTAGGCTTAGGCTTGGGCTTTTTCTTTTAGAGTGCAAAATCAAATAATTATTGAATGCAAATATGCAATAATCATATGTATAAGTGTAACTTATATTTATGAACTTTTTGAAATAAATATATTAATAAGTTAAATATTCATATATAGTTATACACTTATAAGTTTTATAATAAATACGTTAATAATGTTATTAAAATATAACTTTAGTAGTTTTCAAGATATAATTTAATTTTATGAACATAACTAGCAAGATAAAACATGGTTTATTAATTGAAAGATAAATAGGGTAAATATCCAAAATATCCCTCATAAAAAGAATTATATCCAAAAACTCTATAAAATAATTTTCTTATAGGAAAAACCCAAATAGGGTTAAACTATATCAAAAAAACCCAAGAACTTAACTTCCATCAAACTCTGTTTGAGTGATGAATTTTCTTGACTAAAATACCCGTATTTTTTTATTATTAAAAATATAAAAGTAACTGTTCAAAATTTGTATTATCATCTTGTTTATCTAATAAATGGATTATTTTTCATTTATCACCAAAAAAAGAGGAAAGAAAACGAACAAATAAAAAATTATAAAAAGGGTATGTCGGTCCAAAAACTGCATAATTTAAATAGAGTTGGATAGATATTAGTGTGTTCGATTTTTTGGATCTATTATAACTTTATTTTGGTTTTTTCCATGAGTTTTTGGTAATCCACACTTTTCTCTTGCTTCTTTTATTTTTTATTTTTAACAGTGGAACTATCCCATTGCAGGTCCTTTGGATCCACTCATTCATGGAGTCTAAATCCCTGGGAGACTAACGCAGTAACCTACCGCCACGACTTTCTACTTAAATCTTAGGTTATCTTAATAGGAAATCGAATATGTGACCATGCACTTAACAATATAATCATAAGTTTATCCTTACTAACTTGAATACCCAAGGGTGGGTGTAGTCACACTCTTCTCCTGCTTATAATCAGTTTTATCGCATTTGTGAAGGGATATGGATTAGCAGAAGTCCATGGAGGGGTATGGATTAGAAAAAATGTGTGTGAAAAATAGGTCTCCCTTGGAAAAAAATTGGAGGAAAATAGACTAATTTGAGGGCGAAGTACAACAATTCCTTTTTTTTTCATTCATTTTGAATTCGGGGTTTTGATTTTGTGAAACGCTGAAACTAGTAGAGAGGGGTTCGTTTTTATTACTGGCTTTTTTTTTTTTTTGGTAAGTAATTTTTATTACTGGCTTAAATAGAGGGAAAGCCTGGCGGGCTCCGGAATTTAGCTTAAACCCTACGACAATCAACAGACAGCATTCAAGGTTGATCAGAAATGCCGTCGTTTCCTCATCTGGGATCAGTCACCATCTGTGAAATTAACAGAGATTTGAGTATGGCTTTTCCTTCCCTCTCTCCATTATGTTATATATATCGGTTGCGTATAATTCCATGGTTTCTCACTTAATTCTTATATGTATATCTTCAGTTACCGCCGAGAGCCTGTCGGACGACCGAGCCAGGGAAACTTATGGAAAACTTCTTGTAAGTCCTCCCCATAAAGCTATCATTTCTGGGTTTGTGCTGGAATTTGAAAATTCTGGGGTTATTTTGTTACAGGGTATGGTATTCAGTCCGGTTCCATTTCAGTCGGATCAAGTATTGTCGCAAAGTCCCGAGCATGGCGCCGAACAAGGAGGAAGAACCGGAGATAGTGTTGACAGGAAGGGTTTAGTAGCGGCATTGCAGGGCATCTTGGGTGATGAACTTAAACGCCTTTTTCACCCCAATCATGTGAGTTTCTTGTTTTCTTTATTACAAACTATAAATTCGGACATATATGAGATCTCTCTGTCATGGTTTTTTTTTTTTTTTTTGTGGGTGGGGGGGGGGGGTGATTGGTAAACTTGTGAATGATACTAATTTTGGTGCTCGTTCTGTGTTGCTCTATACATTCCTTGACTGCTTGTGATGCTTGAGAGTTATGATCAACTGTGCTAGCTACATGTTTAATCTAGAATACCCATTTGCTTTTGGGTCTGTAGCTCGTGGGCAAGTTGCACTCTTTATATGGAGTTATTCTTTGAAACTATTTAACAATATGTAATCCAAATGAGGATTGGGACAACAATACTTGATGAGTCCATGTAGGGCTCCGAAGAAGTCATAGAAAAACTAGAAGCACTTAGATGCCAACTTTTTTCTCTCCAGTATCAACACACCCTTAGTAGAAGGTTCTTCGAGGGTTGCTTTCTTCTCGTGGTTGGTGGCCAAGGACAAATGTCTCACTGTTGATTATTTGATTAGAATGGAGTTGGAGATGCCCAATAGATGCATTTTGTGTAAAGAGGCGACAGAAACGACAGTTCATCTTTTCATTTATTGCAGGGTGGCAAGAAGTTTGTGGGAGGTCATCTTTAATCTATTTGGTATCAAATGGGTTCTACCTTCTTCCACACATGATATAGAGGAGCCATCTCTTTCTCATCTTGATAGGTTTCTTTTCTTGACATCTTGGGAATAGCATTTCCCAAGGGTGATTGAAGCGGCTCTTCCAAGATCCCTTTTCGATCACATTCCTTTGGTCCTTGATAGCAAAGGGGTGAGGCATGGTGTGGGCCCGTTTCGTTTTGAAAATATGTGGTTGGAAGTTGAAGGATTCGTGGAGCTTATTGGCAATTGGTGGAATTCTTTCAACTTGGAGGGCTCTCCTAGTTTTGTGTTTGCTAAGAATATTAAAGATTTGAAGGAGGAGTTAAAAAAGTGGAATAAGGAAGTCTTTGGAAACTTGGAAGTGCTAAAATCTAATGCTCTTGATCTCATTCAACTTTTGGATGCAAAGGAAGGGGTGGATGGGTTTTCAGAGGAGGACATAGTAAGAAGGATTGAGGCAAAAGTGGATTTTGCTAGAATTGCAAGACTTGAAGAAATTTGTTGGAGGCAAAAGTCTAGAGCTTTATGGTTAAAAGAAGGAGATAGAAACACAATTTTTCCCTCGTATAACAAATGCTCATAAAAGGAGAAACTTTATTGAAAATTTAAAAGTAAATGGGGAGCTTGTGGATGATGAGGTGATCTTTTCTAAAGAAATTGTAGAGTACTATGAAAAACTTTTTTGTGAAGAAGAGGATTGGAGACCTACTTTAGATGGTGTAGATTTCAAAGTTCTAGATTATCTTAAAGCCGATTGCTTAGACGAAGTCTTTGATGAAAAAGAAGTTTGGGAGGCTTTGTGTTCTTTGAATGGAGATAAGGCGCCCGGGTTGGATGGTATGACAAATAGCTTTCTTCAAGAAGTGTTGGACTGTTATAGTGTTATTAAAGCGGATCTTTTGAAAGTTTTTGATGAGTTCTTTCAAAGATCTAAATTCGACAAAAGCCTTAATGCTACTTTTATTGCTCTTGTTCCTACGAAGGGGGAGATTGTGGAGGTTCGTGATTTTTGCCCCATTTCTCTTCTAGGGAGCGCCTATAAAATTATTGCTAAGGTGCTTGCCGAAAGACCTAGTAAGGTGGTGGGGAAGCTAGTGCCCTCTTCCTAATTTGCTTTTATTAAGGGGAGGCAAATTCTTGATGCGGCGTTAGTGGCAAATGAATGTGTGGATTCAACGAATAGAAGTGGGGATTTGGGATTAATGTTGACTTGGAAAAAGATTTTGACCATGTTAATTGGAACTTTTTTATTTACCTTCTTGGTAGAATGAGCTTTGGATCCAAATGGCAACGATGGATAGCTTGGTGTGTTTCAACTCCTCTTTTTTTGGTGCTTGTAAATGGCTCTTCTTATGGTTTTTTCCATAGCTCTAGAGGTCTTTGATAAGGTGACCCACTTTCTCCTTTAATTTTTATTCTTGTTATGGAAGCTTTGAGCAAACTTACTCAAAAAGCTTATGAGGAACATTTATTGGAGGGTTTTGGGGTGAATGGAGGAGGTGGGGAGGGAGGAGCTATATCTCACTTATTGTTTGCGGATGATGCCCTTTTCTTTTGTGATGGTAGTGAAGATCAACTAAGGCCCCTTAGGGTGGTCCTCCTTTTTTTTTAAAAAGCGGCATTAGGCCTAAAAGTTAATCTTGGGAAGAGTGAGATCATTCCTATTGGCCTCATTAACAACATTTATGATCTTGCTGACAATTTAAGTTGCAAAGTAGGGAAATTGCCAACTACTTACCTTGGACTACCTCTAGGAGCTCATTACAATGAAGTTAAAGTTTGGGATTCGGTGCTTGAAAAAATTGAAAGAAGACTTAGTGGGTGGAAAAAAAGTTCTCTCTCAAAAGGTGGTAAATTAACTTTGATTCAGAGTTCCCTTGCTAGCATTCCATATTATTTGTCCATTTTCAAAATCCCCAAATTGGTTGCTTTAAGAATTGAAAAACTTCAACGTGATTTCCTTTGGAATGGCATTAATGGGGAATTTAAATTTCATCTTGTTGATTGGAAAATGGTTTGCTTGCCTAAAGTTAATGGAGGCTTAGGTATCAAATCCATCATAAATATGAATCAAGCTCTTCTTAGAAAATGGATTTGGAGATTTGGGAATGGTGACCAAAGCTTGTGGATGGATGTTATTTTGTGGAAATATGGTTTGAAGGAAGGGGGTTGGTGGCCAAAGGATAGTAGAAGATCTCACTGTATGGGTCTTTGGAAAGCTATCATGTTTGATTTTGATTCTTTATTGAAAAAGATAAGATTTAAGGTGGGTAGGGGTCATAGGATCAAATTTTTGAAAGATGTGTGGTGTGGTAATAGTCCTCTCATGATGGAATTCCCACATTTGTATGAGATTGCGGCAAACAAAGAAACTTGGATCATGCATTACATTGTGGATGAAGGGGTGGAGGTCATTGGAATATCTCCTTTTGTCGGAATTTTAATGATTGGGAGATGGAAATCGTGTTGAGTTTTTTTCATGATTTATATGATTGAAAGATTTCTTTGCAAGGGAATGATTCTTTGATGTGGTGTAAGGACTCTAAAGGTTTATTCTCGGTGAAATGTTATTATTCTTGTTTGGGCCCCAATATGGAAGTGTTCCTACCTGCTAAGAATATTTGGATCCCTTCGGTTCCCTCAAAAGTGGTGTTTTTGCTTGGCTAGTGGCTCACAAGAAGTGTCTTACTATTGATCATTTGGTCCGAATGAGGTGGGAGTTGCCTAATAGATGTATTATGTGTAGAGAGGCGGAATTGATGGACCACCTCTTCATTAATTGTGGGGCAGCTTGAAGCCTTGAAGTCTTTGGGAGCTTATTTTCCATCTCTTTGGGATCAAATGGGTTTTGCCTTCTTCTACTCATGATTTGGTTTTGTGTTGGTGGATTAAAGGAAGCAAGAAAGATACTAAGGTTGTTTGGAAAATGGTTCCCCATGCCATTTTTTGGTGCATTTGGAAAGAACGTAATTTGAGAACTTTTGAAGGAGTGGAATCATTTTTTGTGGAGCTCAAATCTCGTTTGGTTAAACTTCTTTTTTGGTGGTATTGTAGTTACAAAGGGGTTTGCAACCTTCCCTTCCCTAAGGTTGTCATAGGGGGTTATTTTTTTGGAGGCTCTCTTTTTTCTTGGAGCTTTGGCTTTTTCTCTTGTATATGTTTCATGTACAAGGGTGTAATCCCTACTTTTTTGTTAATAAATGCCTTTACCTTACAAAAAAACAGAATAGTCTTTGCACCTTAAAAAAAAAAAAGAAAATTCTAACTAACTATAAAATTTTGCTTGAAATTTCTCTACAATTTTATCCCTCACAATATCTTATTGATGTAACACGACATAATATTTATATATCTATATATACGAAAATGATCAGGTGCGGATTGTGCGTGAAAGCCACGCATAGCTCCCAGCTGTGCGATTTTTCCCGAACGGTCTGTACTTTATAATCTCCCTCTCTCTCTCTCTCTATACACACACACACACACACACACACACACACATAGTCACTTTCCAGTTCGGGATCCCAGGACGGGAATTTTCTGGGCTTTTATTTCAAGTTGTCGAATCGGGATCATTTAAATCATTAATCCATGTGGATCCCAATCTGACATTCCGATGGCTTGAAAAAGAAGCCCTCTCTAAAAGAAAACAAAATTATGTCCCTCACATCCTCTCTAGAAGACCCCAAAACAGAGCACCAAAAATAAAAAATCCAACTTAAGGGGGATAAAAGTGACCCCCCCCCCCCCCCCCCCCCCCCCCCCACAAATCTTCTCTCACAATCTTCGAAGCACAAATCACAATCCAATTTCTCATAATAAAAAAAAGAGGAACTCCTTCAAAAAATTTGTCTATTGAAACCCATAAGTAAGCAAGAAAACAAATCATATCCGAAAGGCTGTCCTTGTCTTCTGATTTGTCCCTGAATATATTATCCTAGAATTCCACTCAATCTAAATCACCCGAAAACAGCCATAATAGCATAGTCCCAAAGAACTTTAGCCCTTTTGGGACGTCTAGACCTTTGAAATCCACCTCTAATATGCCTGTAATATGTTCTGGAGTGACCCACCTCAACCCTGCAAGATCAAAGAGACAATGCCATAACTCCTTTGAGATCTCACAATCAAGGAAGAGTCGAGATCTCACAGTCAAGGAAGAACACGCTACCGTGGGGAAAGACAGTTTGTTGGTCTTTTCTTTTGAACCTTCTCGTTTGTGTTGGTTCTCTGATGGGCAGTTGACCAAGCCAAGATCTTAACCTTCAAATGAACAATAGCTTTCCAAATCATTCTGACGGGGGCAAAAATAGGAACCAAAAAGTCCTCTCTCAAAGAATCAAAAAAAATATTTAGAAGAAAAGGAATCAAAAGAGTGGCTAATCCACAATCTCCCATTGCGGCTAGAAGGTGTAAGGGGAATCCCCTGAATAGAATCCAAAAGGGTCATCATCTCATCTTACTCTCTGTCATTGAAGTTGCGAGAGAAAGAGAAATTCTAGTTTAACAAATTGGAATTGACGAAAATAATATCAGCAATAACTGCACCTTTAGCCCAAGAGATCTGATATAAGTACATAATTGAGGAAACAAGTTCGACAAAGGTCTAGGCCCCACCCACACATCTTCCCAAAAATGAATGCGGGCACCATTACATACAACAAATTTGACATGGCTCAAAAAACAAGGAAGACCTTGAGAGATAAACTTCCATGGATACTGAAAGCTCTCTCTTTACACAAGATTTGAATCTCACCCATTATTTTGAATGCCGTACTTACTTTTGATTACAAAATGCCAAAGAGAACCTTGTTCAATGGGGGAAACTCCACAACCATTTACCTGTGAAAGTAACATTCCTAAGCACCACATTACCCAATCCTAGCCCCCCATTATCATTAGACCTAGAAACTGCCTCCCATTTAATCCAATGATCCTTCTTGCCTTCCCCACTACCTTCCCACAGAAAATCCCTTTGCATCTTTTCAATTCTATTTGCCACCTTCTTAGGGATTTTAAAGAGAGAGATTGTAAGTCAAAACACTAGCGAGGACTGAATTAACCAACAGTCCAGCATTAACCTCCTCCCCTAGAGATATATGCTTTCTTCCACCATCCAATCTCTTGCCAATCTTCTCCATCACATCTTCCCAAAAACTATTTGCCAACGGATTACCTCCAAGAGGTATACTTATGTATTTCACAGGCCACTCACTAACCAAATATCCGGTCAAGGTAGCCATTCTTCCATGTTAACACCTCCTAACAAACTTTTGGACAAGTTAACCTTCAGACCAAAAATCAACTCAAAACCTTCCACTAGAATAGTCAAATTCTGGATTTTCTCTTCATCAGTAGCATTAGAGAAAAAAATGGTATCATCCGCTAATTGAAGATGAGACACTTTAACTTTATCTCTCCCCACTACAAAGCCTCTAACAACATCCACTTCCTTTGCTTTACTGATCATCCTACTTAATTTGTCAACCACTAAAGTGAACAAAAAGTGGATCCCCTGTTTGAGGCCTCTAAAGGCCTTAAAACCACGCTCTAGGTCTACCATTAACCATCATAGCAAAGTTCATACAAGGAAGGCACCCTCTAACCCAACTTCTCCACTTCTTGCTAAAACCTTTATTTTCTAGAACAAAATCAATAAAACTCCAATCCACATGGTCAGAGGCCTTCTCAAAACCAAGTTTAAAGATGAACCTTCCTTTTTCTCTTTTTATAATCCTCCACCACTTCATTGGCTACAAGAACCGCATCCAAAATTTGTCTCCCTTTAACAAATGCTCCTTGAGCTTTTGTGATAGTCTCATTTAACACCTCTCTAAGTCTTTTGGCGACTTTGGACCCAAGATTTCCTTGCTTGAAGTGCAGAAGATAGTTTGGGAGGATTTTGTGGTGTGCCCTTGTCACCATATATTCCTTAGCATGTTTCTTTGGTTCGTCCCCCCCCCAAAAAAAAAAAAATCCTATAATCGGAATGCTTTTTCTAGCATTTATGGATGCATCTTAGGTTAGGACCACTTGAATGTTTTTTGTGCAGATTTTCTACTTGCAAGCGGCATTAGTTGTAATATAATATTTATTGGTTTAGGGCTTGGAATCAATATTATATGGAGTGGGCAGCTTGCATTTGTGCCTCAATCAGAAATGACAGTTCTGTGGAACTTAAATGGTCAAGTGGAGCAGTTCAACGATGCAATAATTGTGACAGCAGTTGTTCCACCTGCACTATAGGCTCTATAGCATATGCCAAGAATATGATCGGATGGTAGGGGACCATATGTTAGATATGAAGACACTTTAGCATGTTTCAAAGATCTATTTACCATCTAATTAACATGGTTGGATTAGATGCTCCCAAATCATGTGATTCTATTGTGGGCTTGTGGTCGGGTTGCAATTTTTTACTTCAAGCCGCATGCGTAATGGTGGGGCTGCTTTTGAGGCTTGAGTTTACTTTGACTTGCAGTTTTGTCTTAGAAATTTCCATTGAATGCATTCTTGACATACCCTTCCCAATCTTCAGTCTTCTTTTGGCAACATCATACTTCAAAGCCATTATCGTGAAGGCTTTTGAAAAGCCTTGGTGGTTTTCTTTTTTATAGCTTATGTGTGGAACTTTGCCTAATTTCTTAGGGGAGATAGTATAGTATGGATTCATTCATTTATTAATTTGGATGGTTTGACTGCTGTAGTGTTGGAGCCACATTTCATTTAAAAGGCATTGTCACCAAGCCATCCAGGTGCCCATAGGTCTTTGTCACATGAACCTCTAGAAATCATGGCATCGGTAGAAGACCTGAATACCATATTAAAATATACCATGTTAGTCATGCCAAGTGTCCAGCCATCCAGGTGCCCATAGGTCTCTGTCACATGAACCTCTAGAAATCATGGCATCGGTAGAATACCTGAAGACCATATTAAAAAATACCATGTTATCTATTCAAAGTTAAAAATTCGAGAAGAAAATTTTCCTAGGGAAAAATACAAGAGTTACAGCCATTTATATCCTTTATCATGACTAACGTGTCTACTGGTACCAATTGTAACTCATCATGCCATCAACATCGTGAGGCATGTTGTGCCAAGTTTCATCGTGTAAGCATGTGCATCTGACATGGCTAGAGCCTTTATCTTTGAAGTTTGAACTGTCCAGGTAACATAGCTGAAAAGTATGATATTGAAGTAATGGAGATTTACATCTGCATTAACTACACTTGTGAAACATGTGTATAAGAACTAGTAAGAAAAAAGTGGGTAGGGCTTTGAAATATTTGTTCTCATATTATAAAATTTCTAGGTAAATTTGTTACCAGAGGTTGATCTCCAAGGGGTGAGCTGGCACCAACATAAGCACATTTTAGCATTTATCTCTGGACCGAATCAAGTTGTAGTTCGTGATTATGAGGATTCAGGTCAGTTCATTATTATTATTTATAAATATGATCTTCTTCTCTAAATTTTGGGCTAGTGTTAATGCAATTTTTGTTTTGAACAGAAGGGAAGGATCCATGCATTTTGACCAGTGAATCCCAAAGAGATGTTAAACTTCTGGAGTGGAGGCCAAATGGCGGGAAGACACTTTCTGTAGCATGCAAGCGAGTATCATAACATTGCGGCATTCTTTTTAAGATTTTAGTCATTTCATCTTAGGTGTATTTATGGTAGATTTACCATCAAACTCGTAAGCCTATATAATTTTCCAGTAATTGAATTTCAGGGGTGGAATTTGCATTTGGGCTGCTTCTTACCCTGGCAATGCAGCATCTGTGAGACCTGGTATAGCCTCTTTCTTGGGCACCCTTTCTAGAGGCTCTGGAATTCGTTGGATCTTGGTGGATTTTCTTCGCAGTCATAATGATGAACAAATTAGTGCGCTCTCATGGAGTCCTAATGGAATATATCCAAAGCAGCTTATATATGACATTTTTATCTGTTATATAATTTTACTTTTAAGCTTTGGCATGCCATTGAGTATCTTATTTTATTTTATTTTATAAAACTACTTGTTTTGCATGCAAATTTCTGCTTTTATGTGAGACTATCAAAAGATAAGTAGAAAACCTGTACTTCTATTTACACTGTTAGTATGGACCTTCAAATAAAAAAAAAAAAAAAAAAAAAAATTTAAAAATACTATTGGATTACTTTCTGTTGGAAGATTTATGTCGTCTTTTGATTTCTAGATTTATTCAGTGATTCAATCTGGAATGTCCTTGACCAATCTTCACATATTTGGCATCTGCCTCATACGAGAGCTCTTCATTCACTATATGGGATGTTGCTCAAGGTATAATTAAAACAATTCATACTTAAATTGTTATTTTTCAAATTCAGTTAGTTTCTACTACTATTTTTGTTGATTAGTTTGCTGAATGAATTCAAAAGTGTTGACAAACCTTGATGAATTGTCACATGGTCAGAATTTTTCTGACAAGAACATTGCCATGTGGCCAAATTATGACAACAAACACGTCATCTGGTATTGCCACATGGCATGTAAGGTGGACAAATGGCAATATCATAATGCTAGTCTACATGCATGGGTCAACCTTGTGCTTGGCACCTTATGTAGCAAGATGACATTGCAACAAATAAATCCAAAAAAAAAAAAAAAAACAAACTCACTCTGGGAGCTGTTATGTTTTCCCAGCATGGCGATGTACCCAATGTGATGATCCTTTACACAAAGTGCTCAATGTGACAATCTTCTATGCAATGTGATGATGTACACAATAATGTGCCCAACATGACTGTGTGCTAACATGACGATGCTCCCAATGTGATGATCTACTCATTATGACTATGTTCTACCCAAAATGATGGTCTTCCGTGCTAGAATAAAAAAGTCATGGAGAAGGGGCCTAGGGGCAAATTGGACTGTGTCTTCCTAGGGAATATAACCCCCTTGACGCATGCCACAATGGATATCCTTCTTAGGATGGTACATTGTAGAACATTGGTTGCATTTGTTTGTTCAGAAATGGAAAATATCTTACAATGCCAAGCAAAACAAAGGAGACAAGTAATCATAGAAGCATGAACAAGCTCTAGGAGCCTAGCCTAGAGTGCTTACCTCCTTGTGGAGCTACTAAGGCACTTTTGGAAGCTATATTGTGCTGCATTGTGCTACATTTTGCCTTAGAGAATACTTATTTATTGAAGTTCTTACACAATGCCAACCAAAAGGAGAAGGAAGATAGAAAATGGGAGAATAGACAATCCTAGGGCGCTTACTATAGGGTGCCACACCCCATAGGATGCCTAGGGTAGGGTACTCTCTTCTTGGTACCACCTTCTCAAGGTTTCTTACATGTTGGTGCGACACCCCCTAGGATGGCTAGGGCAGGGTACTCTCCTCTTGGGACTACCTTCTCAAGGTTTCGTACATGTTGCATTGTACTTCTAAGGCTTCAAAATCAAGCCCATTGTTGGAATTCAGAAGAAATAGAAGAAATGAAGAAAAGAAAGAATTAAGGCGCCTAGGGTACGAGGCACTTAGTTCACAGTGCTTACCCACTACAATGCTCACTTTGGGTACTTCCCAAAGACATTCCTCCTACAATGTATATTACTAATCCAATTCCAAGCACATGATATGTTATCTTAAGAGTCTCAATTTTGATAAAGAGGGGAAACATTGAAGAGGAGGCTAAATATTTAGTCTCTTGGGAGGTATATGCATAGGCCTCCAGTGATAGAAAATTTCCAAAAAGAATAAAGGTGTCAAAAGCACATAGCCTTGAAGATTGTCTCATCCACATTTCTTAAAGGGAAAGGAACCATGTAGGGCTATGATGTGCAGTTCCACCCATATACTGCTCGGTAGAATGAGAATTTTCCAAAGTACATTGCTCACAAAAGATGTAACTCTAATGGTAGAGCATTGTTCCTATGGAGTATAACCTAACGGTTGAGGTATCTCTTGTCATAAACCTATCCATATCCAGTGTTTGAGATTCCTCCCATTTAGAGCAAAGCTGTTTGGGATGTGTATTATGTAGGGCAATCAAGATGTCATATTGTGTTACCTTGATTGCATTGGTTAGATGGCTTGAGAGGTCTTGGTATGGTAGCTGGAGCGAGGGCTAACTGAGATAGTTGTCTACCTTGCCCTACATAACGAAAGCAAGTTACCTTCTATCTAGGTCTTCTATAGGGAAATGGAGAGCAAACAATTTGGCGACATGTGTTCAACATTAAGACACATGTCAAAATCTCCGCTACGACCTACTGATGAAGTATTAAAAGTTAAAAACTTTGTTGGACCTTCAAATTAACAAATAATTTCTCTACCTCCAATACTATGTCAAGCCTCTACTAAACCATCAGGTGAGAACTAATTAAAGAATCTATCTTTATAAGTGCAAGTTACTATCTTGAGTAATCTACGCTCTTTACACTACACACCTACTCTAGAAGTTCAGTTAGTAGACTACGTTATCCATCCATACAACCTTAAGTCTGAGTCTTGGAAGAAAGTGTAGTGCTATCTCTTAAAATCTAAGTTTAAAGCTTGAAGGATTGATCATAATACTCTAAGTTAGAGGCTTGAAAGATGGTTTAGTTACTTTAGTACTAATTGTTTGCTATTGTCACCCCCTATTGGCATTTCCCCACTGTTGCTTCGCTCTTCTTCCTTAGGCCAAACACTTTCTTGCCATCTCAAGAATTCTTTAAGGTTAAATATTCAGAAGGGATATATATTGTTACTACAATGCAACAACACCTCCTGACAAGTTTACCTTGGCACTAACAGTCAAAGTTAGTAGTTGCCGACTTACATTATCATGCAAGAACCCACCATCCACAAAAGGTAATTAGATTACATATTCTCATGGATTATCTATGTGACTATGTTTATTATCTGGCCTTCTTGGTTTTTATTTCTCTCTTCCGTTTTTGTTTAGCATTGATTGTTTTATCTTGTTTGTTTAATCTGTTTTCTTTCATTTCTCTCAATAAATTTTTATCATCAAGGACTGGTGAAGGGTATAGGGACCCAGGCCCAAAACAGATTGGCCCATTGCTTGAAGACCAAGGGCTTCCTTATTTTATTTAGTTTATTTATGGAATAAAAAAATTGTTACCTTTTTAAATTCCTATGCTTTAGGGTTAAAGTATTACTGTGTTTTATGTAATTGGTGTCTATAAAAGGCTTCATATTTTCTTAAGGAATAGTTTATGATGGAATAAAATTAAAGCTTGAAGCTTTTTAGGTTTGGTGCCAACTCCAAACCCTCCTAGGTGTCAATTCCTAGGGTTATTCTTTACCCCTTTTCTTGTTTGGTGCTGACTCCAAACACTCTTAGGTGCTGATTAATAAGGTATTCTCCCTCTTTCTTATTTTTTTATTTTTATTTTATTTGTGTGTGTTTGTCTTGCATCAACTGGGGATATCCATTCTATTATTTATCTATTTATTTTATCAGTATATCTTATTTCTTGTTTCTGATGTGATAATTTTCTTTTTTTATATGTTTCACAAGGGATGGGAACACCCATTCGACGAGGATTGGGGGGTATATCAATGCTAAAGTGGTCACCTACTGGAGATTATTTTTTTGCTGCAAAATTGTATGGCCATTTACAAACACATTTCTACATTTTGATTTGTATGCTATCAAAATGTTTTTATTTAGGATATGTAAGCTGATCATCGTGTTCTTCTGCAGTGATGGAACATTTTATCTCTGGGAAACGAACACATGGACATCAGAGCCATGGTCTTCAACCAGTGGCTTTGTCACAGTAAGTGAAAAGGGTAATTATGTAATTCACAATTGACCTTGAACTCTATGGTTGCAAGATTTTGAGATCATTGAGGTGTTTAATATTTGCACTACAAACCATATTTTTTGTTTCGCAATATTACATATATAAGTTTGGGCTTAAACTGTAACGTGTTTGAATGGTGAAAGGTATGACAAATTATGCGAAGCCAACTTTCTTGGATTTTTAGTTTTTTATTTTCATTTCGCTTTTCTGAAGTTTGCTGAATCTTCCCACCTTCTTCGTATGAACTTCGCCCGAATTAATAACGTGTTGTATACGGAACTCTCTTGACACACCTGGACAAGTGTTGGACTTGCCTTAGGGTATTGAAGATTTTAAAATAATTTTTTCTGACATTACACACATAGTCAACATAGGTCAAACACACAAAGTACATAGTATGGCACATTTGTTTTGTTTAACAAAAGAAAAGAATTTAGTTTTAGAGAAAAACTTTACAAGGGATATTAGTTATAGCAGTATATAATTTTTTTGTATTTATCTTATTTGTTGATCCTAATCCTCTAAGTAATGCAATAGTTACCATGGAATTTTATATAATTAATGTATTTGGAACACATAATATATTATATATACACACACACACACAACACAAACAAATGTAAATTATGTATTGTCATGTCATAGCTATATCTACTTTTTAAAGGCACATCAACCCACCATGTCTGCTTATCTATGTCGTGTCGTGTTTGTGTTGCATGTCCATGCTATATATATATATAAACCTTTGATCATGTGTGGGATATCCGGAATCCCGCACATGATCAATTGTCACATACATATATATATTATTTTTATTATTTATTATTTATTATTATTATTATTATTTTTTTTTTTTGGGGGGGGGGGGTTCTCCATTTGATTTTAACCTCAATTTGAGTCTGGTACTTTATTCACATTTGAATTTGACTGGCCAGATGGTGATTTACTGAAATTAAACAATCTTGTTTCTTCTATTTTTTAAATGCTTTGATATCAATTATTTAATTCTCTCTTCTAAGTGACGTACACATTTGTTTTTATATATAATTGGAGAATATTTAAATTTGCCCTTTTCTTCTTATCCTGATGACAGCATCTGAATATTTAATAGTGGGAAGAGGGATGAAAACATCAGTGAGATGATGTTAGGCTTTTTCTGGTATTAGGAAGATCAGTGGGGTGAATTTGGGACAGGGCAAACCCAAATTTTAATTGAACCAGAATTATTTTTACATGTCTTAAGTGTAGGGCATAGTTTTAGAAAGCCTTTTGTGCAGTTCTAAAATGCCTCAAGGCTTTAAAAATTAAGCGAAGGTCTCATTAGGCATATACCTCACCAGCCAAGGTGTAGTTAAGGGTGTGTTTTTTATGACTCTGCTCAGGCCTCTTCTCATGCCTCATGCAACCTATTATTAGACCTTTATTATTTATTTTATTGGATGCAATGGGAGCGTGGTTTGTTGTTTATATTAGTACAATCTTTAATGTCCAAAACTGTTCATATATCATTTCAATTTTATGTATCATATACTATTTTTAATTTTACCTTTCATCATATTTTTGGGTATATTTTCTACAGTAAAATAAAATATTAAAGACTTACACCTTATGCCTTGAGGTGTAAGCCTCACTTTCAGGGAGTAAATGGCTTGCTTTACACTTTTGTCTTAAAAAACATTGGTTTCTACTCTGCCCATGTTGGGGTGTCAGGGTAATCTAGTGAACCCAGTTAAGCGGTGCCCATATTTATGTATATTATAGAAGTATATATACTAAATAATACATACAAAGAAAAGGAATAAATTAATGAAATGTACCTGAAACCTGGACTCACCTTAAACTCAAGTGCACAAAAATGAAACCTATACCAGTGGAGTTAGGTAGGGCTAGGCAGTTTACTTTATTCTCCTTGTTGCCATGCCTCTGTGGTGCTAGCTTTGCCTTTCATTGTTGTACATTGAAAATACTTTCTGTAGTTAGTGCTGTTCAATCTTGAGACTCTACTTCTTCAATCAATGAGTTTGTCGATAAGTGCAACAGATTGTCCCCGATTGTTCATATTTGGTTAAATGCGATTAGTGGGCTACTGGGCTTCCCTGGTGTTGATGAATGGCTAATTAGGAAAATTTCATAAACATGTTGCCTTATTTTTTTTTTATTTTTTTTTTCTTTTCCGCATTAGACATAAAAAGGGATTGCAACTGATCCCAACTACAAAAGAGTGTTTCTTTTTGAAAACTATTGCATAACAGAAGGTTTAAAGAAAAGTGAGGTAATTTTAGGATTTCTAAATTTCCTTTATGCTATCAGTTTCTAAAAAGAAATTCTCATTTGCAGTTGTGTCCACTTGCCATCCTTAGGTGTGATTAGTGTCCAAAAGCAACACATAATTTTTGAAGAAATATGTACTTTTTTTTTTTTTGCATTTATAACTTCTTATATTTGAGAGAAGTTATTGATACATGGTAAAACAATTTAGAGCAAGTAGAATGACATATTTGAAATATGAAGTTGTGGATTGTTATCTCCAACTTCTATGCATTAAATGATAACCTAAATCAAAATAATTGCAGAAGTTGAAAAAATTGCCAATTGCTGAATGGCTGAACCTTATTCTATTAATTATTATCCGAAAATGAAAAATTAAAAGCATAAGCACATAATATCAATGTTACTACAATAATGCAACATTGTTTTGAAAGTGTGCATCACGTCATACTCATTAATGGTTCCTATGTTGTTGTATCTTCTTTATATTGATTATTGAATATGGAAGATTGAGGCCCAATAGTTCTATGGCTTCATATAGAATAAAGAAAATTGAAAATTTTTGTGGACATTTCTATTTGTCTTGATTTGCTACTTTTTTTTTCTTTTGGGTTCTTCTCCCCTCTTTTTCTTTCCTTTGTAGGGCTCGTCCTTTTTGTACATGTTTCTCACGCAAACAAAATATACTATTGTTTGTCCAAAAGGACTAAATAAGGATCGAGACCCAACAGTTAATAGATCCAAACTTTAATATCCATGGTGAGAGTTAGGATGATTGGATGGGTTTCAGACCATCTGGCTTTTTGTTTCATTGATGGTTGAAACATGCTTGGTATGTTCAATAAATTAAATGGTCTAAGATCATCTAATGGTGTGTTCTTGTCTGATGCAATTTCCACATTTAGGACCATATAGTATTGCTTGTCCACCATTTTGAACAAGTCATATGTCCAACTAGAGTGCTTTAAAGCCATTTGACCAGGCAACAATGTATGTAGGGCACTACTACCTAGGCACTAATGGTCTTGTTACTTAGGTGCTCTTAGAGGGGCCATGTAGTTACCCGTTTGCACAGTTTTATTTTGTTTTTGATTGTTTTTTGTTTTTGTTTTTGTTTCTTGAAGAATTCACCATGGTTTATATTTATTAATGCAACACACCTACAGTACAATCCTTTTTTTTTTTTTTTTTTGTGCGTGTTTTTTATTTTTATTTTTTGACTTATAGTTATTGATTATTATACTTTGTCCATTTGCTTTATTTTTTTGTCCCCAAAATATATTATCTTGGTGGTCGCTCATCATTTAATAAAAGAAATTTGGACTTATTTTAGCTATCACTTCTGTCTTGGCAGGGGGCAACATGGGATCCCGATGGGCGTATGATACTGCTTGCTTTCTCTGAATCTTCAACATTGGGTTCCATTCACTTTGCATCAAAACCTCCATCATTGGGTATGCAACCTTTACTTTGAATTTCATATTTTGAGTCATTTTCTCAACATTGTGTTCAGTTTCTAAAAAGCAAATACGTGAGTTGAGGCCTAATGTATGAGGAATAATCCTTGTACTCCTGCTTTATTACTATTTTTTTTCTTGTCATAACTGTGTTTATAATGAAGAATTGGGATTCATGTAGCCAGCCGCAAAGTCTTTGTTTAGTTTAGCTACATTGGGTACCAGTTCTCTAATGAAATGATATTGTGTTCTGGAAAACATGGTTGAGGTGGTGAGAAAGACATGATTGGTAAGGATTTAAAGAAGGATACGGCTTTAGATACAATTGAATGTCAAAAAAAGGAATCATGTAGCTGACTCTAGGTAGTTGAGATTAAGGCTTTGCTAAGTGGAAGTGAGTTTTCAATTACTACTACTACTACTGCCTGATGTGCCCTTCACGTACTGTAATTTACTACATAAAGTTTCAATTGAGGATGAGAAGAGAATGCATAAATTGGCTGACAACTGGTATTGCTGTTGTAATGTCGAGTCAATTTAATATTATGTATATCAACTTGCCAACAAGTCTTCAATACCTCCATTGATCACTAAATAGATCTCCTTGCCTACTGTCAAACTAAGCATTTTTATATAGGAAACAAGGATATTGAAAAAAAAAAAAAAAAAAACCAAGAGAAAAGGAAGAGAAGTCTTTCAATATCTAGAAACAAAGTCCTCACAAAAAATCTTCAAAGGAAAGAACAAACTCTTAAAACTCCACAACTATAAAAGCCGAAAAAGGATCATGGCAGATGAAAGTCTCTCATAAAACTTTCCACAGTAGTGGTGCCCCCCCTCACCCGGGGTCTGGGAGTGTGCACTTTGCAAGAAAGTCTGCTTACCCATTTGCTAACTGGTGCATCGAAGAGGAGGCCTCAATGTGATTTGCAATATCCAACATCTCTCATAAAAGAAGTTCCCGTAGTGTTTTATATTCTTTTTTGGACTTCAATTGGCACAATGTATTCGCCTTTTCTAATAGACCTAGCACATATTTCTTTAGTAACTTTAATAGTATTTAACTGGTAACTTTAATATTATCAATAATATACGAGTGATCTAGACCTTTTATTGGAAAGTGCTTGACAAGGCGAATCTTCAGTTTTTTTTTCATATTGCCCAGGCTGTGACTTTCTGCAATAACAATATTGGTGACATACATTGATGGGGACATCAAGCACAGGGTTCAACAGGATGACCCAACTTGGCTTATTAATTTGAAGACCAAGGGTTTACCATAGTTACTTAGTTTATTTTAGAATAATAAATTGTTGCATTTGAATTCTAGACTTAGGGGATAAGTTTTTACTATTTTTGCTAGACTTGAGGCTCAAGATTCTTTGAAGCCCAAGTTTTATCACTTTTTGATGTAAATGGAGTTCTATATAAAGGCTCTATATCTCCAAATGAAAATTAGCTTATGATGAATTGAATATGGTGTTTTTCCTTAGTGTTTGGTGCTGATTCCAAACAACCCCTTAGGTGCGAAGTCTAGGGTTTTTCCTTCCCCCTCTTCTTCCCCTTATCTTCTCTCTATTCTTCCCGTTCTTCTCTCTTGTCTGTGTTCTACGTGCCCTTGTGTGCTTGTGCTGCATCATACACAACCAAGTTGTGAACCTCCAAGTTTACTATGAAGTTCTCTTCAACTATTTGATATATCCCTAAGGTTCCTTCTAAACTTGCTTTCTTTACTTGGGTCTTAACAAGAGAGTCCCTATCTATAGCTTGGGTCTTGCCTCTCACTACTTATGGTCTTCTCTTGGGTTGGTGGAGCAAAGCAGTGTGCAAGGAAGCCAAGATTGTTTGGGAAACGGTCCCACATGCTTTTTTTGGTGTTTATGGAAGGAAAGGAATTTCAGAACTTTTGAATGGATAGAAACCTCAATTATTAAACTTAAATCCTCTTTCATAAAGTGTCTTTTTTGGTGGTTTTGTTGCTTTTCTAATGAGTGCAACCCCTCTTTTATTCTTTTTATAGACTCCCTCAAGCTATAGATTGGGGCTTGCTTGGCTAGTGCTTGTATGTCTTATGCACTTGGGCTTATGGGCAAAGCCCTTTTGTTATTAATACAATCATTACTTCATCAAAAAAACTAATTGATAGATCCCATTGCTCAAACTTATCATCTTTGTCTTGAATATCTAAAATACTTGGAGCAAGTACATTTATTGTACTATTTGTTTTGGAATGGATTGCAACTTTTTACCTTTTTGATGACATTTATTTATCGTTTCCTTTGTACCTTTTGATATTGGCTTATCAAATCATTTCTGTTACAATTTGAATAGATATTAAGCATAGTTTTGTTTATAACATCTGATGTAGGACAGCCCTTAAAGTTGAGATTAGGGTTTCCTACAATTAAGCTTAGGTGGGCTAAAACCTTGTTTTCTTTGGATTTATGAAAGGGTTGGTGGTATTAGTGTTTATGGATGGAATAAGGGTTGATTTGGTGAAGGTTTAAGGGTGAATATAGGGTGAAACCAAAAGAAAAAAGGTTGCTGGAAGTTCTGGACAGAATGGTTATTTTAAGGCTTTTCAATGGTAAAGTGTATGGAAAGGTAGGGTTAGGGTTTATGGTGAAAGGTAGAGGAATTAGGGTTGAAATTGAAGCTAGGGAGAGGGTTGATTGTGAGTTAAAATAAAATACAACAGTGCTGTAAATAAATTAAAGAAGAAGAAGATAAACCTTGGAGTCTCACCAAGGGTTTCTCGGAGTCTCACCTAGAAAAGATCAATGGAGTCACACCATTAATTGAAGCAAAAGCTGCAGAAAATTTCATTAATCAATTGTTGTAATTATGTTTACAAGCCTTGCTATATTACTTGTCAAACAAGGACTTTTACTTCCTAAATTCTATTACTTATCAAACAAGGACTTCTACTTTCTAAATTGAGACTCTTACTAAAATAAATAAAAAAGGGCTCAACTAATTCCTAACAAGGATAGGAATTGACTCTAACTTATAACCAAATGCCTACTAAGTTAACTGCCAAATAAACCAAAATATGTAAATTACTAAAATACCCTTAAACTATAAAATCACTAAAATACCCCTAAAATTCAAATTTCTTCTTTTTCAAGAGTAAACTTTAAGAGGCTTATCCTCATCAACATCTTTTTCAACTAAGAAGCTGCATCTTTATTTGTAGTTCTCCCTGAAGTAGGGAGAGTTGTTGTCAAATTCCTTCACCCTTGAAATTCTAAAGGAAATGGTTGTAGTTAAACACTTATGTAAAATGTTCCGCGTTAACCAACTTGAGATCGAGGAAGTCCACAAAGTTCATCGAGTTTTGAGATAGATTCTATACAACTCTTATAACTAAATTGAGTAGAATGCCCTATATGTTTGGAAAACTTTTCATGTCTGTAAATACATTCTATATTTACATATAATATATAATATTTGAAGATATCTTCTTTTTAAGAAACCTAACATTGTTATGTGATCAAGTGTAGTAAAAGAAAGTGTATTTATGTTGCAGCGAAAAATACACGGTCGAGACTAACTTTCAAAATAACACACAACCTTCCACTAATCTGTTGACGGAAAAAAACGCGATCGAGACTAACTCACCAAATAACATACAACCTTCCACTAATCTGTCGATTGTCACAAATACCAGAAGAGTAGGCAACCATAATCAATGCTCACACGAGAACACGATAGTACATGATAGTAGGAAGAAGAGAAATCCTCTTTCTAAATATTATCAATTTCAAAAGCAATAATCTATTATTTGCCATAAGGCTACAATCCTTTTTTAGAGAATTAAAAATATGAAATAGGAAATCCTAATTCTACTAGAACAAGTCAAAACAAATTGTGAAACTAATAAACTTAAAACAATAATTAAATAACAAGAAAATAATTTAAAAGTCTTTAAATAACTAAAATAAACCAAAATCCCAAATTGGCAGCACCAAAAAGGCTGATGGTGCATTCGCATATTCCAAATATGCGTACGCCTAAATCGTTTATGCGTTTGCCTAAATAGATTATGCATACACATAAATAATTAAGTGTACACCTGTGCTGTCATAGGGTCATCAAAATGTGAAAAATAGTCACTTCACTTGACATCTCAACGATCCAACCCTTCCATGAACTCTAAAGCCAAACATGCGATGCGGTTTGCATCATCCTCCCCTGGTTGGAGAGAATTCCCCCTCGAATTTGCAGCCTCATCCTCTGAGCTATCTCCATGATAAGGAACTAAGTGCTTGACATTAAACGCATTATAAGTGCAAATGTGACCTGGAAGCTTCAAACGATAAGCATTAGGATTAATCTTCTCATTGATCTCCAAAGGTCAAATCTTTCTTGAAGCTAATTTGTTGTACCCTCCCACATAAAATCTATCTTTTGTCAAAATAGCATACACAATCACTCACATCAAACTCCACCAAATGCCTTTTCTTATTAGCAGCTTGCTTGTATCTTGCATTAGCTTCTTGCAAATTCTTTAATTTAACCTTGTGAATTTCTTGAATTTGTACAATTAAATCCTCGACCTTTGCATTAACAAGCTTCAAATCAGGGACATACATTGCATTTGATACTGTTCGGCATATAGGCTCAATTGTGTCCTGGTGGGGTGAAATAGGGTTAATGCCAACTCAGTTGGTGATTTCGACAGTGGATTTAAAAACTACAATAGAAATATGATCAATAGGGCAAATTAGGGAACCATGGGTCTTAGTCCCCAATGAGATTGTCACCATGTTTGTATCTACTGATATTGCTAATCCAGTGTTCAATCCGCAGAGATCTCCTAACTAGACTTAAGGGTTCGGTTGCACAAAAGTGACCGATCCATGCCCTGCATCATTTTGCCCATTCTCCTCTATTTAGGGAGAGTTCGTCCTTGAACATTGCATGTTATCTTCACAAAAGTATTGATGTCGACCACTTTGATTAAATAGTTTGAGAACTTTGTTTGTTTCAATTTCCTCCCAAATTTATTTTCCATAAATTTTATAGCCCAAAAAATTTTTCCATACCCTTCAATTGATTCAAAATTTTTACCAAGAGAGGACTAACAACCAAACAAAGAGTTTCAATTCCACTAAAATCATAATCCTTCAACTCTTCAATAACTAAAACTTCATACCATAGAAAATCACCAAGTAGATCATCACTGCAACAAAAATTATTACCTGAATAATTTTTATCACGTTTCGCAGGTTATAGCCTCATCTTGACCTTCCAAATCTTTAATAATGTTTGGCTGAATATCATCATCACAATATTCGTCAAAAATAGGCGGAGAACTAAAATCCACTAGCGCTTCTTCTTTTACTGCACTAAAAAAATTATAAAGAATATGAATATATATATATATATTTTCATTACACTAAAAAAAGAGTTCTTACCACCTTCATCTTCAATGAAATCTTTATTCTCCACAAAAAAATGAATTTAAAAGTTGATTTAGATGCACGTTGAGTGCATCAAATTCTTGACATACCACTTCAAGCTTTTGTGCTAGTTGTGCATATTCATCCTCCTCCACAAAACGTGGATATAAGGAGTAATGTCCACTACCTTACTACAAATGTAGTGATTTGGGCTCCCAACGTGTCTAACTATTGTTGCAATCGGGCCATGTCTTCGCGATTATGCACCTCTTTTAGATTGGCTTCACGGTCTTCAGCATGTCCTCTTTGTTGCAACATGGCGTTAGGAACGAACTGGGCTCTGATACGAACTGATGCGGCGGAAAAAAACGCAATCGAGACTAGCTCACCAAATAATATACACCTTTCCACCAATTTCTTGATTGTCGCAAGAATAATACTAGAAGAATTGGTAACCACAATCAATGTTCATACTAGAACACGATAGTAGGAAGAAGTGAAATTCTCTTTCTAAATATTATTAATCTCAAAAGCAATAATCTACTATTTGCCAATTGCCATAAGGCTATAATCCTTTATATAGAGAATTAAAACTATGAAATAGGAAATCCTAATTCTATTAGAACAAGTCAAAACAAACTAGGATACTAATAAACTTCAAGCAATAATTATATGAGAAGGAAATAATTTAAAAGTCTTACAATAACTAAAATAAACCAAAAATCCCGAATTGACAGTATTGAAAAGGTCAATGGTGTGTATGCATATTTGGAATATGTGTATGCCTAAATGGTTTATGCGTACGCCTAAATAGATTATGCGTGCACATAAATAATTATGCATACACCTGTGGTGTCATAGGGTTATCAAAACATGAAAAATAACCACTTCAATTGACGTCTCGACGATTCAACCCCTCCATGAACTCTAAGGCCAAACATGTGAATGGTCTGCATCAATTTAGGAAAAGAGAAAGAAGGGACAGAATTCATGCACTTGTGAGGGGTACAAAAGTATACAAAAACCCACCCACTTAGCATGTTAACGAATTTCAGAAGTTGTTAGGAAGGCAATAATCAGATGGTATATTATGACAAAATAAATTCACAAGATGTGCTTTCTGAAGTGATGCTTAAATAATGTCTTTCTGGTTTCTTTGCTCTGGATTTTCTCCTTAAATACTTATCCACACTGTTAGCACTTCCAGGCCCTGTATTTGATTTATTCAGACAAGTTTTTATGAATTTCTAAGAGAATAAAGTTACTTGTTGATAGACCTGACCATAATTTTGTCTGTACTGATTCTTTCCAGATGCACATCTATTACCGGTTGATTTACCAGAGATAATATCCTTGACTGGCAGGTAGAGATTGTGTTACTTTTAGCAAGTTTTCTCTTATTTAATAGTTGCATGTTTTAAAATTCCATTATTATTCAAATCCTTTGAAACTTTGACTGAATTAAGTCTTAAAAGAGCTCACAATAAAAGACTTGTAGAAAGGTGACAGTGAATGATTGTTATTTCTCGGCTTGTTACATAGCATGAGATTATTGGGCTGCCCTTCGCTTATATACCCACAAAAAGCTTTAGTGCTGTATTAGTTGCAATTTTGAATTGCTGTATTGGTAGTATGGGTCATCATGTAATGGTAATCAAGATCTGTAATCATCATCATCATCTTCTTGACTTCTTCTTCTTCCTTCTTTTTTTTTTTTTTTTTTTCCGCCCTCTCTTTTCAGCTGTGCACAAGTGGGCACAAACTTTTAAATACTTGTGAGTTGTGACCCGATTTCCATGGACTAGTAATTTTCATGGTTTGTATGGAAATTAATCCAACCTGTATACATGTTTTGCTATATTTATAGAATTGCATATTGGTTTCAAGTTAGCTTGAAATAGTACCTATTATTTTACTACTTTTTCTGATGACAATTTTAGTTAGAAAAGGAGAGAATTTAAATGTATTAAATTATACGCAATTCAATGTGCTCATACTATCATATTTTTGCAAACACCCAGTAAGGGCATAATGGTTATTACCTCGTAGGCCTGGCAGTTGTAATCCAAGATTTCATTCTCCAATATTTTTCTATGACCACTTGAATATGTTAGTTTGGGTTAGAAGTTGAGTTCTTATATTTCTATATATTAAGAAGCGAAGGAAGAATGGAAGAAGGTACAGAATTTCATCTAAACTGGTACTACATCCTTGTAGATTTTTGAGCTAAGATTTGAAATTTAATACTTGAATTTTTTTTTGATGAACTAAAGATATGTATTACCAAAAAAAGTACACTGGATGCATACAAAAAACAAGAGGACCACAAGTCCTTACAGCCTTGGGAGGACTTAATTGGAACTTCAATACTTCAATCTTTACTTTTGGGCTTCAATTACGATAGTCTAGGTTAGAAAGTTGGTTTAACCTTCAAAAACCAAGGGAACAAGGAAGAATGGGAGAAAAACTTAGGTCTCTAAAGTAGTACAATCCACAATATGTATCAGCACCCATACTTTTCAGTTGCATCAGTTTATATGGTGGTGATGTTGCACTGACATGGACTGATTCCATCACGTGCTTGGTGGATTCTCGTAGAATTTTTATAACTCCTGCTTAATGAGTCCAATACCATGAGGCACTATTGCTGTAAGCCCGGTTTGCCGTGACAAGCAACCAGGTCTTTAACTTGTTGCTATGTTCTCCAACTTCACCTTTGTCAGTTATTCTCTAATATTTTTCCAAAATTTAGGTTTGCTCCTCTGGGGTGTATGTGCTTGTAGTTCTCCTGATTTTTCATCCTCTTAGGAGGAGAAAAAACTGTAATCTTTTACCTCTTGTATGCCCAATTTGTCTCTTCTGTGTGTATTTATTTGCTTTTTCATTGTCTTTCCTCTGACTTGAATACACTGTTATATTTTAAACTTCTTCTTTTCTTGGAAAGCCCTTGATTATAGCAGCTTGTTTTTTTTATTTATTTTTTTAAAATGTCTTTTATCTCTAGGCAGATAACCACTATGGATTATATTGTGTTGGTAGATTTAGTTTACAAATATGTTTGTCAAAGCAATAATTTAAGTTCTTGTAAAATTAAATATTTAGTTGTAGTGTACAGTGCATATTTTTAGTTTCTGACTATTCCAGTCAGATTTTCTTCATGCGTGCTGACATTTGTTAAAGAAATAGTTTTTTTTCCCCCCTCTTTTCTGGTACTTTGCATTTTTGTTCTCACATATTCTTTTATTACCTGAAGTCAGGGCATTGAGAAGATAGCCTGGGATGCTTCAGGAGAGCGATTGGCTGTATCGTATAAAGGTGGTAATGAATTATACCAGGGTCTCATTGCTATATATGATGCTAGAAGGACCCCGCTGATTTCTACGTCACTAATGTGAGCTTCTTCTCCCTAATCGTTAATAACTGGATAATTTTATAACATTAAGGGCCTGTTTGGCAACCTCAGGGTTTGGGCCAGGCAAGTTCAAAACTAGTTAAGCTAGCTAGTTTATATCAAAGCTAGTTTCAAATTGAACTGGTCCTTGTTTACAGCTTGTTTGGTTGAAATCAGTCTGTATCTTGTTCTTTGTAATCACAAGAGGAGAAAACAAAAGGAATGGGAAAAGGAGATGGCGTTCATGGAGTTCTCACATTCATATGAGAGAGATTGCCAAGGAAAAAAAAAAAAAAAAACCCCAATTCACAAATCCCCTTTAAATATAAAATTTCCATTGTAATATTCCAACTAAAAAATCTTAATCCACTATATACCCAATTTCCATCATCAAATCTTTTCAAATTTCCCAAATCAGACCCCTAGCTCCAAAAATTCCCAATTCTCATCAATATTCTTTTTAAAAGAAAAAAAAAAATTCAAAACCTTTAGATAGTCTCAAATGTTTTTTATACAGAATATAATTTGTTTAATTAGAATAAAAAACCGTTGAAGAAGGAGAAGGAGAAGACGAGGATGGAGATGATAACGTTGATGATGATAGTGCCTTGAAGATCATAAAAGAAGGCTATCAATTCAAATAATTTCCATTCGCCATAAAGAAACTTGAGGGCTCTAGAAGAGATGTAGGGTGAGAGTTCTTAGGGTTGAGATCTGAAGAAGGAAGGGGAGATCTGGTGAACGAAGGATTAGGAAACGTTCTTCGAGAAATTCAAAACCCTCATATCTCTTCTGCTCATTTTCTCTTTCTATTGTGTTCTCATCATTTGAATTTTTAAATAAAAGCTGAACCAACTTTCTTAAACCAAGTATTTGTTGGAACGAATACAACCGGATTTTGGGCCATAAATTAGAACAAAACAAAACCAGTTAAGCATCCTTGATGACCTTACCAAACATGGGCCAACTTATTTGGTCTGGGACTATAGCCAGTAGAACCGGTTTTGAGCCTTGCTAAACATCCCCTAATAATATTGTCACTATCATGGTTTTATCACCAGCAGCTTTATTTTCATTTCCTCAACTGGTTAGTGTTACTCCCTCCGTCCCATAAAGATAGGCCATTTTTGCTACATATCCACTTTGAAAAGTTAAATCATAATTTTTTTTTTGAACTTTCCTATACTACCCTTTGTTATTTCAATAACTACTTTAAACACAAAACCCAATACCAAGTCGGGGATGGTATTTTTGGAAAGATGAAGTTCAAAAAATGACAAGTCAATGCAATGATTATTTTTCTTAAACTGCGTGTTTTGTCAAACTTGACATATCTTTGTGGGACGGAGGGAGTATTTATTTCCATATTTGTGAACTTCCACTGCTTTGATGGGGGTATTTGAATGGTATATTCAGATGATGTCTAATCTATGGTTTAATATGAATCCAGTGGGTTTATTAGAGGACCTGGAGACAATCCGAAGCCAATAGCATTTTCATTTCATGACAAGTTCAGACAGGGACCATTGCTTTCCGTGGTACGTCCTCTTAAATTCCCCCTTTTAGTTTTTTTATGTCTGTTTTTAGTCTCTGATGTCCTTGGATGAGTCGT
The DNA here is from genome assembly GCA_039720395.1 of Liquidambar formosana. Classification (NCBI taxonomy): domain Eukaryota; kingdom Viridiplantae; phylum Streptophyta; class Magnoliopsida; order Saxifragales; family Altingiaceae; genus Liquidambar; species Liquidambar formosana. Next base: position 24,344,643 of record CM077821.1, read on the forward strand.
GGGATATTTATCTTTATTCTTAAGACTCAAGTTGTAATAGGAACGTAGACATGTGAATTTTTTTTTCTATGTACATGTCCAACCAGAGCATATATACTGGAATACTCTTGGTTTTTTTTTTTTTTTTTTTGTGGTTTGGGCATAGTTTTTACATTTATATAGATTATAGTCTAAATTCTTTGAAGAATTTTGGGATATTACTATGATCTTTTAATTTTATGCTTTTAGAGTTTTGACTCAGTTTCAATTCTAATGCAGTGTTGGAGCAGTGGATTTTGCTGTACCTACCCTCTCATTTTTCGTTCTCATGGTCTACCCTAATGGAGGAGAGGAACCGAGGTATCTTTGTTAGAATTCTGGCCTGTATTGCATACAACGTTGATTTTCCAACACAGGAGGTCTATGTTTATCAAGTTTTGACCTTGAAATGGAATCTTGAATACTGTAAGTTACTAGCTTTTCAAAACAAAAAGGGCTAACCAAAGATTGTTTAAGTTTGAGGGAAAATATTCAATGTTTTTGACTTTTTTGTTATGCTCTCTCTCTCTCTCTCTCTCTCTCTTCCCCCCCCCCCCCCCCCCCCCCCCCCCGGTGGGGCTGATTGAGCTGCTTTCTAAGGCTGTCTAGGCTTTTTTGGGATAGAGATGCTCATGCTATATTTCTCATTATCCACTTTATAATTTAGTATTCCCTAAAATATTCTGCAAACTTTAGATAGGCTAGGGGTATCAATCTTTGTTGATTGCTTAATTTACTTTTGCACGGGTTGAATTTGGTTGTGTATCTTTTTGTTTCAAATCGGAAATCACGGTGGAGAAAACAATTACCAATCATAAGTGAAGAAAAACAGCTACCATAAATTTTGAAAACATAAAATACCAAGGGTATGTTTGAATGGTCCGTGGAAATGAAATCAGTCCACGGAGCTACACACAGAAAATGGAGACCTCACCACAAATTACTTTCAAGGCAACATTGTTTCATGTTTCAGGATTTCCATGTTTAAACGGCGGAATCTGTCACAGAATTTGACACTTCAAATTCTGAGTTGAAGTTCGTACTAGAACTTTAGAAGTTCTGATTTTATCTACTCAAATATGGGATTTGGTTCTGAGTATTTGAGAAATTTCCTTTTACAGGTAAATTCCACTGCGAAATTCCTTACCTAAACACATTGATTTTAACCTCTTGTTTCAAATTTAGCATGGGTTGACTATTGAAATTTATGGGCAATATGTATGCATGGGTTGACCTTGTCTTATTTATTGTGTAGAGACATCAGAGTCTCCAAACAATGTAATAATGTAGTACATATAGATGTTGAGGTCTTATATGGGTTTGGGGTTTGCTTTTTCTCGTCATAATAAGAGAAAAAGAAAAACACAGAAACCGTGTTGGAAATTGTAATATGCTTCTTTAGAGCCTTTTTATTTTTATTGAACAATGTATTGATGTGGTTTGTACTGTTGCTTTAGTCGGTGTTTGACTTGAAGCAGCTGTTTGCTAGTTGGTTTAACCGGCCCAGTTTGCACACGGAACAAAAAACCGTTCGGTTCATCCGATCTAAACCGGTTCAGTCGAGAAACAAAGTGGCAGAATTGCAAGCAGCTTATAAAGGAAATGAGTTTCCAGTGTTCCCATATCTTTCGTGAGGGCAACTCAGGAGCTCACAAGTGTGTCAACATGTGCTTGATGCAGGGAGGTCTGCAACCCTGAGTCTGTGAAACATATTTACTTAAAGCAACAGAGCATGGAAATTATATAAACTAATTATCAACCATATCAATAATACCCGTCCACACACCATGTCTCAAAAAGTTGGATCTAAAAATCAATGTTTCGTTCATAACAATTGAACAAACTAACTGTCGAGCCTCTAGAAAACATTTATCACTCCTCATTAACCTTTTCTCTATCTCCTTTCTGAGCCCTCTGGATGATCCCAATAAGATATACTCCTTTCGTCTTACAGAGACGAGCGTTATTTCCTTTGTTGCCTTGTTGGTTGCCCCAAAATATTTGTGACTTTGAAAAATCAAATTATAATTTAAAATTTTTTTTTTTTTCCCTAACTATCTTTTATAATTCCAAGAATTACTTTGAATACATAACCAATTGCATTGATAGTAGATAATGGTACTTTTAGAAAGAAAAAGTTGAATGAATGATAAATTTATACATTAATTGATTTTCTTGATCTGTGTGCTTTTTTCAAATAAATAGGCTTTTCTTTATGGGATGGAGGGAGTATAACCATTTTGTCGTCTTTATCAAATACAACTGAATCCTCATCTCTATATATGTATAATCATGCACTTCAATGTGCTTTAAGTGCGACAAGAAACACCGAGGAGTGGGGTCCAATAGCCAATCATCTTTCTCACAACTTGGGGAAATTTCAAAACCACAAGGACGGGGGTCCCTTTTGGGTGTCTGAATGGAAATTGAAAAAATTCTACAATCACCATGAACAAAAAGTATATTTAAAGTTGAGCAATTTCTAGAAATTCACGAAATGCCACTATTTATGAATTTCTCTTCTTATTTTTGGTAGAAATTCATGAAATACCAATATTATGAATTTCTTCTAATTTGCGACGATGACCATTATTTCTTTGGATCTTTTCACTTAAGGTGATGATTTGTTCCTTTTATACTACGTAAAATACACAGAATTATTCAATATTTCTATTAGAACACCCACACGGACGGACCCCAAAAGATCATCATAAATAATATGTTTTAGCCATAATAGTAATAACAATAAATGACAACACCACAATAATGAAATTTGCAGTGCCTATGGAGTTACTCAAATAAATACAAGATATTTAAGGCAACGAGAGTTTTGGAGTATCTTTAGCAATGCTTCACTATCAAAATGCATCGACCCCATATGCAAATGCAAATTAGTCAAATCATTAAACATATGGGCAGCTGCACAAAGAGTTCTTTCGCATGATCTAGAAACTACAAATAGGATAATAGAAACACTCACAACTAAAAGACTTCAAACAAAGCCTTTGAGAAACCAAACATCAAGAAAAGATAGAAAGCCATTGCTGCGAATTACTAAAGCATGCTAAATTGCTAATATTTTAGAATGGGAGAAGCGAACGTACCTCAACAGCTCCATTTGTCATTTACGTTGGAGAGCTCTCAAAGAAGCTTATTTACATGGGAAGCAACATCTTTTGGTCGCTGGCACCAAGAAGGAACTTCAATATGTGCCTCAACTACTGAGACTTGAAAAACAGATGGAAGGAGGAAGTCTGAGAATATAGCACGTTTATGTTTTCAACATTGCTAAAGAATCACAAGTAAATTAATAAGCAAAGAGGCAACACAAATATTTCAATTCCTCAAAGTTACAAAGGCAAATTTCAATCTTTTGGACTTTACACCTATTGTAGCAGATTTCTATGCATTAAGCGAGATGCATCATTTATATCATATAGCACATCACACATGAGAGAATTTTACATTCGAGTAGTCATGAAGAACGAGAGCATTTTTCACAAAATTCATGGTTAGTGCTATATTAATTACCCATTGGTCTGTTTCCATCCAACGTGGCATATGCGCCACACCCAAATTTTTTAAAACACAAAAAATTGTAACCTACATGGCATGCCACGTTAGTTAACCTTTTTTATACACAAAAGTTTGCAACCAACGTAGCATTCCAAGTCAACTAACTTCTTAATAACACAAAGTGGCAATCAATGTAGCATGCCACATCAACCAACTTGTTGATGCGGAGCATGCCACGCCAACTGCCATATTGGATGGTAACAGGACAATGAGTACACTAGCATTCTCCCAAAATTCACAAAAAGCCTCCTCTTAGAAGGGTTACCCTCGTTCAAAGACAACAATGGGATTTATGGACGTCTACAAGTATTGCCATTTCTTCGATAGTATGCTCATGCCAACATCTCTAATTGGAAGTAGAGACAATATGTGTTGAAGAATCGCGTTGGGCTGTTTAGGCTAATGCTGCTCCCATCCATATCATTTTCAGCTTCATCGAGCTTTTGATTTTCGGAATTGCGTACGTAGTAGAGAACTTATATCCATTCTTTTAAATGGTTTTCCTTAAAGAGAGAAGACTCTCCTAAAAAATTAACCTCGATCAGAGCATGGCAAGATTAAAAAAATAAAAATAAAGTGCATTCCAGTAAATCCACAATTGAACCTCTTATCTCGTACGTGACTACGATCTTGGAGCCTATTATTTATGTCATTTCTTTCATAGTTTCACTACAACAAAATGCACTTTTGACGACTTGTGAAACACGTCGTGAATGTGTTTTTACGACGCACAACTGCATGTTGTGTAGAGCCATGCCATGGAAAGTAAGGATAAAAACACATTAACAACGTGTTTCACGCATCGTGAAAACACATACACGACGTGTATTGCGTATCGTAATAGATGAATTAACGACGTACATTACATGTCATAGTAAATACATTCAAGGCATACACTATATGTTGTTAAAAAACCTTTCCACGACATCTATTAAACACTGTATATATATTAGTGTTTGTGCAGTTTTAAATCTTTCACCATCTCAAAATTTTGAAAAAAAAAACCTCCGACCTATTTCTACGCAAATTTGCCACTATATCAGAGAAACTTGAAAAATGATATTTTGTTTAAATTTCGTCCACAACCAACATTAACAGGGAATCAAGATATGAAACCATCCAATGCATACATGGATAAATAGCCATCAATATTTGATTTAATTCTTCAGACATTGGGACAGCAACAGTCTTACCAATCCACTATGAAGTCCAAATTTGGACAAGCATCCTAAGGTCCTACCCAGTAGTTATGTTTGGAATTCTCTGAAGCTTAGTCTGCTATATATAAAAGCTGGGTAGTAGAATTGACAAGGGTGGCGTGGCATGCAATTTTGGAACTATTAAAATGCCTTAAACCCATAACAGAAATACCCTATAAAGCCCATTTTATTTGACAAAATGATCTTTGTGTACATCAAGTTCTGCTGTTAAGATCAAAAAATGCCCCATAAAAGGTAGTAACTCTTTCATGATAAACATCATAAATAAATAAGACAGAACAAAAAAAAAATCCCTGCATGTGTGGAAATAGTCGGTTGTGTCGAAGAAAAAAAATATGGAAGCAAAACGAATGCAGTTCCACAAAACAACTTTCAAGTCCAAAATGGCAGGGAGTGAGTTGCTAATAAAAGGAACTTACACTTACTTGCGACATGCAATCTGATTTATGATAGAACAGTGTTGGGGTCCTTTTTTGGAAAATGTCAGGTATTCCGAATTCAAGATTCCTAAATAAGTATAATAGGTGGGTCTACTGTGGTTAGGTGCCACACTGGATCTCACCCTTTGTGCCTATTTGGGAATTCGAATTCGGGATAAAACATCATGCATCCTTTTTACTATATTGTTTCGGGTCGAAGTTGTTATGATTTAACCCCAAGGAGAGCATAGTTTTAGATCTGTGGTTCCCACTTCGAAAGGCTGATTAGGCGATTACAATCGTTTCATAATGTTCACCTTTTCCGAATTGAGAAATGAACACATACTTCCCATGTATAGAATAGTCTATATTGTGGCACATTCGAGTAGCACGCTATTGGACGTAGGGGTGCACGATGGTCTGGTTGAGACTTGAGACCGTGAGCCAATCCAAACTTGATAATTTGGTTGGGTTTGGTTCATGTTTATTTTTTATTTTTTAATATTTTCCAATCGGTATGGCCTTGGTTTGATTTTTATAAATTGAATTAGTTGGGTTTAGTTTTGATTCATAGATCAGTAAAATCGAATAACCGAACTAAAAAAAACAAACCAAAACCCAATATATTAATAATTTTTATTACATTATAAATCTTGGTTCAAGCAATAGTTCTGCTATTTGGAAGTCAAAATGCCTTTCATTCTCACATGAGGATAATAATGTGTGACCGACGTATGGGCGGTAATACTACCCCTCTCTTGTGGGGGTGAGTCTCCTGCTGTTGTTTTGTGACCTTTTTAAAAGATTGTTTTCCATGAATAAATTGCCTTGCGTACTCTAGCTGTAATCAGTCATGGACTTCTGAAAAGAGAAAAAGGAAAATTTTCAAAGACAAACAAAAAAAATCAGCAGGAAATTATAGATATCTGATGAGGTTAAGTGAAAATACTTCAAATGTAGATAAGTCTAGCTAAAAACATAGAGGAAGGGATTAACCTTTCACACAGTACCACATTATGTTTGAATCTATTCAATATGGTATTCTCTTTATATTCATAGCGTGTAATATATTGGGATATCAAACATACCTCTATGATTTGATAATGATCCTGCCATTGATGCTTTGCAAACTTTGTTGGCACAATGATGATGGCTACAAAAGAACGTGTGTTTTTGGGAGAGGAAAAGAACTACTCTCAACCCTAATTCAGTAATAACATAATAATAACATAATGGGCTTATTGTTATTTATATGTAAGATGAGAGTAGGGGCATTCCCCATGTGTACAATATAGTTGGCCCATCCCATTATGGGCCCATAAATAAAATAGGTATAATAAATGACTATGTTAGTCTACATCATAAGATAAATACAACAATCTTCTACTTGGACAACGTAAGTCATTCAATCATAAAATCTCAAAAGTAATTAAGTACCTAAACAATAGCCTAGTCCAAAATATGTTTGCAAGCATCTAGTTATGTATATAACACATCGACAGGATGCATAACATATAACCAAGCACTTACACCCATGTGATATAAATAGCCAAAAGGAACTATAATATAGGAAAAAACATAAAAATGTGATTCATAAGAAGCCCATTGAGACTAAATTTGAATGTCTCGAATCACAAATCAATAATGCCATAAGTAACTAAAAATGTGCGCACAATAGCATATGGTAACATAAAAATAACTCACAATGAGCACATGACAGTAACACATAGAACTCCCACTAATTAAATATAACAGAAGACTCCGATAATCCCATGAGTCACATGCCTCTAAAAAACTTTTGGAGCTAAGCCTTTAGTTAGTGGATTAGCCAACATATGTTCTGTGGAAATATTAAGATTCAACAACTTTCTCTCTCACAAAGAAATATTTGATGTCAATATGCTTGAAGCGTGTAGTACTCCTAGCATTCCGAGAAAAAGAAACTACTACAAAATTGTCACAATATATCTTCAACGGCGTCGAAATAGAATTTACAATACCTAGCCTTGAGATAAAATTCCGCAGCCAAATTGCTTGACATGTGGCCCCATAACATGCTATATACTCTGTCTCCATAGTTGAGGAAGCTGTAAGTGTCTACTTAACATTTTTTCATTTTTTCATGAAACAGCTCCTCCTGCTATCCTAAATATATAACCAAAAGTGGATCTAAAGTCATCTGTGCAACCTGAAAAATCAGCCTCTGAATACTCGACTATATCAAGAATGTCAGATTGTTGGTATGTCAATACAAAATTTTTAGTGTGTTACATGTACAGTACTTTCTTTATTACTTTCTAGTGACCCAAACCAGGATCACTCAAGTATTTGCCAAGTGCACCAACAACAAAAGCAATATCAGGTCGTGTACATACTTGAGCATACATCAGACCACCCACAACTGACGCATATGGCTTATCCTACATTTGTGCTCTCTTGAGATCATTCTGTGGGCATTGAGACTTAGAGAGTTTGTCACCATTCACAATAGGTGCTTTTCTAGGAGAACAAGACTGCATATTAAATCTTCTTAGAACACGCTCAATATAGGTTTTCTGAGATGACCCAAGAACACTATTAGGTTTGTCACGAAGAATTTGTATACCCAATACATAAGAGGCTTCACCAAGATCCTTTATGTCAAAAAATGAGAGGACAACATATGCTTTTTCTCAATCAAGAGCTTAATGTTATTGGAAGCAAGCAATATATCATCCACATAAAATATATTTACTCTCATTCGCCTTTAAGTATATGCATTGATCAATAACATCTCTTTAAAACAACAAGAGGTGACAATCTCATCAAATTTCAAATACCACTGTCTTGATGCTTGCTTGAGTCCACAAATGGATTTCTTAAGTTTGCAAACAATGTGTTCTTTCCCAGTCACCTTAAAACCACCTGGTTGCATTATATATACATCTTCAGATAAATTCCCATTAAGAAATGCTGTCTTAACATTCATATGATGTAACTTCAAGTCATAATGAGCTATTAGAGCCATGACGATCCGAAAAGAGTCCTTGATAGAAACAGGTGAAAAAGTGTCTCTATAATCAATGCCCTCTCTTTGGCTAAAGCCCTTAGCCACAAGTCTTACTTTATACCTTTCAACCAGACCACTAGAATCATGTTTGGTTTTAAAAACCCATTTACAACCAATTGGCCTATAACCATTTGACAATTCAACCAAATTCCATAACTTATTGCAATCCATGGATACCATCTCATCATGCATAGCATCCATCCAAGATGAAGAATTTGGCCTATCAATGGCCTTCTTAAAGGTAGTTGGATTAGAAGACATTCCAACATCAAATTCATGTTCCTACAAATAGACTGGCCTATCAATGGCCGTCAGAAATTGCAGATCTACGAGTCCTTTGTAATCTCCTCAAATTAATATCATCAGTCATCTCCTCATCGATAGTAGGTTCATCAGGCTCTACAGTAGGTTCATCACACTCTTGAGCAACAACAACAGGTTGCTCTACTGGTGGCGGTGGTGGTGCAATCATTGATGGTGAAACAATAACCATAGGGATAACAACATGTTCCTCCCTAAGAGTAATTTGGCGTGGTAAGGGAATATTAGCATCAGTATCATTCTCAAAGAAAATGGCACGATCAGATTTAGTAACTCTAGTAACATGAGAAAGGGCAGTAGAATCTAGAGCCTCTTGAGCCTATGCAATAGCCTATAAAGTATCTACTGACAGTCTTAAGGTCAAGTTTCTTCAACTGCGGATTATAAGTCCTTACTTCTGCCTTACAACCCCAAACATGAAAATGGTGTAAACTAGGCCTCCTCTTGATCACAACTCATAAGGGGTTTTGGGAACTGACTTGCTCAGCACCTAATTCAAAATGTAGGTGGCAGTTCTTCCAAACCTCACCACTCAAGAATTTAGGTAAGGACGAGTGACTAAGCATGCATCTCACCATGTCCATAAGAGTGCAGTTCCTCCTTTCTGCAACCCCATTTTGTTCAGGAGTTCTAGGAATTGTATATTGAGTTTCAATACCATATTCTTGAAGGAATTTAGCAAAAGGTCCAGGATTACACCCGATTTTAGTATACCTCCCATAATACTCACCATCTCTATCTGATCTAACTACTTTAATTTTCTTACTCTTTTGAAGCTCTACAGCAATCTTGAATACTTTGAAAGCTTCCAATGAGTCAGACTTTTCACGAATGAGCTCAATATAACCATAACGGGAATGGTCATCAATAAGGTGATGAAATACTTATAATTCCCCAAGGCAGCAAGAGTAAGTGGCCCACATATGTTAGTATGTATCAGCTCCAGAACATTTGGACTCCTATCAACCTTTTGCTTCCTAGTTTTAGCAGTAAGTTTCCCCTTAATACAATCAATATGCTGCGACTTTAATAATGCTCCCAAGTGCAGGATGTCGTGAAGTAATAAATTCTCGGTGAGTCCGAGGTTGAACCACAGGGAAGGGGAATAATTAGTAGAGAAGATTAAGAAAATATTTTAGAAATTTAGTTGCTTGATTGCAAAGAATTAATTTGATTGAAAACAATAAGTTAAAAGCACTAAGGTTCAGAGGTCCACTCACAATAAATATTAGATATTTGCTAACGACTCAATTTTATAACTCAACTGAGATTCATACGAAGGATGATCCCAGTCGGATGATGTAACAATTAATTTTATTCAAAACAATTCTAAAAATATGGATTCATAAGATTGATTGATTTAATGCATGAGAAAACTAATAATTTAATTCACAGGGAATTCTAAGCATTCATCGTACTCGGAGTTAACGATAAATAAAAGAATTATACAGAATAAATACTTTGCAAAATAATCAAAATCAATCAAAACTATAAAACCTTACATTAAATCCATGAAAGAGTCATTAAACAAATACCAAATAATTGTTGTGGCTTCACTCCTAACCTTAGCAAAAAGTTTAGCTACTCATGATAATTGAAAACTAGAAAACTAAGGAGAGGTAGAAGAAGAAGAACAAGAGAGATGTGCTCCTAGAAGAGAAGAGGAGAAATAATATATATAAGTGCAGCCACCTTTTCCTTTCCATGTGCTCTTAGGGTTTCCAAGAGAAAGAGGAGAAAAATTAGGAAACAAATTGGGAATCTCGGTTTTTTCCAGCAGGGCTAACTTGTAACCCATTTTTGACCTACTAAATGTTGAGATCACGAAATATTCGTGAAATACAATATTGTAGGGTTTCAAATCAGCTTTCCAGGGAGACCAATTTCGCATCAATTGGACTTTAGAGTCAAAAGTTATGGCCAAAATACGGTAACTGTTCCAAACTTCCTTTTTAATCTTCTTTCCAACTTTGGGGTTGCCAATTTCTTTGCTAAAATCTTCTAAAATTAATGCACTTCAACTTTGCAAAGCTTCCATATATTTCCAAATAAATAAAGAATGCTTGACCATAGGGAATTGGCTTCCTACAAAAATAAAACACACATTAATATACCACTTTAAGCATAAGAGCATGTATCAAGAGGATTCATGTATAATGTGTAAAATGCGGAATTAAGTGCCAAATAAATGTGATAATGCCTACTAAAAGTATAACATTAATGCAATTTTAAGCTATTATCACAATACAAGTCTCAAAATAAAAAAAATCTAGATTATTAAGGATACCATCTTTAATCAACCTCTCCATTTTTAATCTAGAAATGTGACCCAATCGTTTGTACCATAACATAGCAGATTTTTCATTGATGCTCCCACGTTTAGCACTAACAACAAAATTCACAACAGGAGTACTAGGGACACAATGAGGTAAAGCAGGACGCAAATCAATTCTATATAAACCATCACACAATGTGCCAAAACCAATCACAATAGAATCATAATATAAAATAACCTTTCCATTTCCAAAGAGAAAACTATAACCATATTTGTCCAAAATAGAAGCAGATATAAGGTTTTTCCTAATGGAAGGTATATAAGCAACATCTATCAAGTCTAACACATGTCCAGAGGCCAAAAAAAGTTTCACTACACCAACGTCCTTTAACTCTAACTTTCATACCATTTCCCACGTTTACCACCAACTCTCTTTCACTCGACTTTCTGTTGCTTCTTAATTGCTCCAGAGAATTGGTAATATGAATGGTTGCACCAGTGTTAAGCCACAAAGTATCGGAGGGCAGATCGATTTGATTAGATTCAAAGCACACTAATATCAAAGGTGTACCTTTCTTTTCTAGACAAGCCATAAACTTCCTGTAATCTACTTTCTTGTGCCCAATCACATGACAGAAGTTGCACTTCCATTTGAAACCCTCTGTCTTAGCCCAAGTGAAGTGCTTGCATTGGCCTGTTGAGGATGCTTCCCAGAATTCTTCTTGTTATATGCCTTGTTGCTACTACCACCTTTAGAAAAATTCTTCTTTGAGTTTCTTCCAGCATGAGTTACCATAAGAACACTCTGAGATTTTCTGTTCTTCATTGCTTCTTCTACTTGGGTAACAATAGCAGTCATTTCACTCAAGGTTCACTCTTCCTTCTGAGCATTATAGATTGTCTTGAGTGCATCAAATTGAGATGGCAAAGATTCAAGCACTTGCTCCACAAGAAAACTATCTACCAACTCAACTTTCATATCCCTCAACTTATTGAAGAAATGAGTGAGCTTCATAATGTGTTCACGAACTCCACTAGCACCATTATAACTAGTGATAGTAAGTAACTTCATGAGAGTTCCCTTTTCTGCCTTATCAAACTTGGTAAATTTCTTCCCAATAGCATCCAGAAAAGCCTTAGCATCATCAGTATAGGCTATGCTCTGTCTAATAGACTTGTCAATGGTATACTTCATGATCATTAGACAAATCCTATTAGAATGCTCCCAACGCTCAAAATAGGACTTAACCTCAACAGAACTTTCAGTAATAGGCTTAGCAGGTGCCTCAACCCTCAAAACTAAGTCTAGATTCATAATTGCCAAATTGATAGTGAGAGACTCATACTAATCTTCATAATTGGTCCCTGTTAGTGTCTTGATAGCAGATAATTGGAGAGACATACCAGGATTGCCAAAAGCTAAGGACAGCACAATAACATTTATTATGCATATGAAAACAAAAACATGCACTCATAAATATCCTCACTTATCCAATAATAAGAAATAAGATTTTCATCTTAATCGTATGCTAGAGTCCGCAGTACACAATGAACTCTTATGCATGATAAAGCAAAACAATTAAATAAAATGACTTAAGATGACCCACTATCGACAGGATATAATTGAATTGCCAAGTACAATGTACTTAATTATTTTATTTATCGTCTTAAGCATCCTACCAAGTAATGACTCACCGAGAGGGTAAATCCATTTCCCATATGGATTTTAGTATAATTTCAATTTATGAAATAACAAGCAAGATTTATTTCAAAAAATTTCTCCAAGAAAGAAAAATTAATTTATCATGATTAGTCCTACGATGGGTAGATACATAACCACTCAAAATTATAGTTTTTTTAGAATAAGACAATATCTCTCTCATTAAACCAAAATGAAAATTATTTAAGGTTCAATATTATCATAAGGAAGAGTATGCCATAAACATAACACATCAATTTCTTAATATATCACAAAATTTGTTGTAACATAAAATTGTAGAGTACGCATTTAAAAAATGTATGACAAGTGTTTAATTTCAATCACAAGCTAAGATAGCAATGGGCCAAAGAAAACACCCTTTTTTTTTTTTTTATATATTAAATATTGTGTGGCTCGAAAATACCACATGGCCTATTTTGTTCCATATGACACGACTAGCCATACAAGAAATTGATTACTAAAAAACCCAAAAAAAAAAATTCTCACAATAGAGGAGCCAAGCCCTTTGTACTAACTCTTTTAGTTGGATTAATGTCATCCCACTAAAAAATTCAACATATCAAGTGGGTCCCCTCAACCATAAAAAACAAGGTTCAATTAAATTAATTTTATATACAACTTACACTACCAAACGGAACTGGGAAGTTTTTTTCATCTAACAAGGATTCCTTGTCCTTTGAGTGATCCCCTTAACCATAAAAACAAGGGTCAATTAAATTAATTTTATATTTAACTTACACTGCCTAACGATAATTAATAACTGGGAAGGTTTTTTTTTTTTTTTTTATCTAGCAAGGATTCCTTGTTCTTTGAGTGGTCCCCTCAATCATAAAAAACAAGGGTCAATTAAATTAAGTATATTGTACACATGGGGAAAGCCCCTACTCTCATCCTATATATAAATAACAATAAGCCCATTATGTTGTTATTATGTTATTGTTGAATTAGGGTTGAGAGTAGTTCTTTTCTTCTCCAAAAAACACACTTTTTTTTTTTTTTTTTTTTTTTTTTTTTTTTTTTTTTTTTTTTTTTTGCAGCCATCATCATTGTGCCAACAAAGTTTACAAAGCATTAATGGCAGGATCATCATCAAATCATGGAGGTATGTTTGATATCCCAATATATTACACATGCTGTGAATATGAAGAGAATATTATATTGAATAGATTCTAACAATTAAAAAGAACGTGTGTTTTTGGGAGAGGAAAAGAACTACTCTTAACCCTAATTTAGCAATAACATAATAACAACATAATGGGCTTATTGTTATTTATATATAGGATGAGAGTAGGGGTTTTCTCCATGTGTACAATATAGTTGGTCCATCCCATTATGGCCCATAAATAAAATAGGTACAATAAATGACTATATTAGCCCACATCGTAAGATAAAAACAACACAGTACACAAGCCTTTGTTTCAACGAAAAAGGGAGTATACCTCACACCTTGTCTACAACATTCAAATCCTATTGGTGAATCCCCAATTCACTTTTTGTCGCTAGAGAAAACCACACGCTCTAGATTTTTTGCATTCCCCTTCAAAAGATCTAGCAGATGGATCCCCAATTCACTTTCTTTGAAGAAGGTTCGTAACTTAAATGTTCCATCCTTCCAAGTCTGGTATTCTTCTATAGTTTCTTTAAACTCCACTACCTTCAAGTTTTGCAAGGAATCTGCAAGAGAATTATCTTGGTTTCTCTAGAATCTGTTGATTTCTTCAAAATCATATTGCGCTAGAAAATTGTGATATCTATGAAGCTGTAAAAAGGAAAAAACAAAAATAAAAAGGTCTTTAGACTGGCAACAAACGTTATCAATTAACATAAGGAATTAATTTGTTGCCCTCACTACTGCGTTGCTATCATAATCAGCCATGAGTATAACAAGACTCTCAACTCCATGACATGCTTTAAGTAAGTAAGTGATCCTTGGTGTCTCCCAGATCCGAAAGCAAGCATACAGTTCAAGATGGGTGCAAATAAATGATAGTGAGCTTGTGAATTTCCGTACTTCTCTTATGGAAAGAAGCTGCAAACAACAAAGTGTAGCTACGAGGAAAAATATATCACTGAAAATTGGCCTAACAAAACTGGGGTTGCTTTCGTTTTGGTTTGGATTTAATTCACCCAACCTAGTCAAACCAATTAATTTGATTAGCTACCATAATGCACTGCCATGGAAATGAAGTTTGAGATATATTCATACTTGAATACACCAATTGCACAATCTGAGAGTCTTGGCTTGTTTAGAATTAGCTAGTAGTTTGAGCAGTATGTTTTCATAGTTTCTAAGTCCTCCATTTTGCTCCCATTGAATGATGTGAAACATTCCTTCAAAATTAAGTCTAACTTCTTGGCATCCTGATATGTTCTGTATGCGGTACTCTGACTTGGCATGTACTGAGACATAATCAATTTTCGAACACATGGAGCATTGATCTTCGTTGTTGTCCATGAATGAACCTCAAAAACCTCTTCAATGATCTCCAGTGTATGAAAATGTGGATTTGGAGCAACATCAATGTAGAAATCACAAGTCCTACTGCACTCATACAAGAACAATTCTTCAAGGACTGGAGCGTTGGAAGTGACGATCAAGATTGTTTTTTCAGGTAATTCTATTTGCCAAAACTTAATCATTCGAAGGTAGTAGAGATGAAAGGAATCTGGAAAGTTCAGACGACAGAACTTCAATGACAAAATAACCAATGATTCGCAAGTGAAGACACATGGGTGTAGGTTGTGTTGTATTTATCTTAGTATGTGGACTAACATAGTCATTTAATTGTACCTATTTTGTTTGGGCCCATAATGGGATGGGCCAACTATATTGTACACATGAGGAAAGCCCCTACTCTCATCCTATATATAAATAACAATTGGCCCATTATGTTGTTATTATGTTATTGCTGAATTAGGGTTGAGAGTAGTTCCTTTCCTCTCCCAAAAACACATGTTCTTTTGCAGCCATCATCATTGTGCTAACAAAGTTTACAAAGCATCAATGGCAGGATCATCATCAAATCATGGAGGTATGTTTGATATCCCATATTATTACACATGCTATGAAAATAAAGAGAACATCATGTTGAATAGATTCTAACAATTGGTATCAGAGCCATACTCTTTTGTTCATGGCTGTGTTAGATTAAAATTCTTAATCTTCATAGAGTTATTCATGACGTTGAATTCGCTTCCGCAATTGCCTGTCATGCTATTTTATTTTTTTATTATTATTATTTTTTTTGTTCCGTTCTTGTGTGTTTTTTGGAACATTGTATGTCTGAAAGTTAGAAACTTTTTTTTTTTTTGGGCTTCTCTCTTTACACGTTTCCCTTAGGATAGGGAATCCATGTTAGATGAAAAAGCTTCCTATTATTATTATTTTTTTTATTTGGTAGTGTAAGTTGTATATAAAATTAATTTATTGACCCTTGCTTTTATGGTTTTTGGACCCACTCAAAGGACAAGGACTCCTTGTCAGGATAAACTATTCACCCATGAATGAAAACGTTGGCATTGGGTTAAGCTATATTCCTTTGTTTTTTATTTCAAACCATGGTAGAAATAATAATAAATTTCATTGATGGTGGTTAAGGGACCCATGTGATGGCTCCTTTACTGTGAGAGTTTTTGGGCCTTTAGTAACCAATTTCCTTGTATGGCCATTTTGGCCATGTGGTATTCTATCTATTTTTATTATTTTATTATTATTATTATTATTATTATTATTATTTTTTTAGCAACACTAAAAAAAAAAAAAAAAAATTGTGATACTATTGAGAAATTGATGTGTTATATGTATTGCATACTCTCCCTTATGTTACTATTGAACCTTAAATAATTTTCATTTTGGTTTAATGTGGGAGATATTGTCTTATTCTGAAAACTATAATTTTGAGTGATTATGTACCTACCTATCGTAGGACTAATCATGATAAATTATTTTTATTTTTAGGGGAATTTTGAAATAAATCTTGATTGTTATTTCATAAATTAAAATTATACTAAGATCCATACGGGAAATGGATTCACCCTCTCGGTGAGTCATTACTTGGTAGGATGCTTAGGACGATAAAGAGAATGATTAAGTACATTATACTTGGTGATTCAATTATATCCTATCGATAGTGGGTCATCTTAAGTCATTGTATTTAATTGTTTTGCTTTATCATGTGTAGGAGTCCATTGTGTATTGCGGACTTTAGCATACGATTAAGATGAAAATCTTATTTCTTTTTATTAGATAAGTGAGGATATTTATGAATGCATGTTTTTGTTTTCATATGCATAATAAATGTTATTGTAATGTCCTCAGCTTTTGGCAATCCTGGTCTGTTTCTCCAATTATCTGCCATCAAGACACTAACAGGGACCAATTATGAAGATTGGTATGAGTGTCTCACTATCAATTTAGCAATTATGAATCTAGACTTAGTTTTAAGGGTCGAGGCACCTGCTAAACCTACTGCTGAAAGTTCTGCTGAGGTTAAGTCCTATTTTGAGCGTTGAGAGCATTCTAATAGGACTTGTCTTATGATCATGAAGTATACCATTAATAAGTCCATTAGACAGAGCATAGCCCATACTGATGACGCTAAGGCTTTTCTGGATGCTGTTGGGAAGAAATTTACCAAGTTTGACAAGGCAGAAAAGGGAACTCTCAAGAAGTTACTTACTACCACTAGTTATGATGGTGCTAGTGGAGTTCGTGAATACATCATGAAGCTCACTCATTTCTTTAATAAGTTGAGGGATATGAAAGTTGAGTTGGCAAATAGTTTTCTTGTGTGGCAAGTGCTTGAATCTTTGCCATCTCAATTTGATGCTCTCAAGATAACCTATAACGCTCAGAAGGAAGAGTGGACCTTGAGTGAAATGACTGCTATTGTCACCTAAGAGGAAGAAGCCATGAAGAAGGGAAAATCTCAAAGTGCTCTTATGGTAACTCATGCTGGAGGAAACACAAAGAAGAATTTTTCTAAGGGTGGTAGCAGCAACAAGGCATATAACAAGAAGAATTCTAGGAAGCATCATCAACAGGCTAATGCAGGCACTTCATTTGGGCCTAAGACAGAGGGTTTCAAATGGAAGTGCAACTTCTGTCATGTAGTTGGGCACAAGAAGGCAGATTGCAGAAAGTTTATGGCTTAGCTAGAAAAGAAAGGTACACCTTTGATATTAGTGTGCTTTGAATCTAATCTAGTTGATGTGCCCTCTGATACTTGGTGGCTTGACACTGGGTTAACCATTCATATTACCAATTCTCTGCAGGAATTAAGAAGCAACAGAAAGCCGAGTGAAAGAGAGTTGGTGGTAAACGTGGGAAACGGTATGAAGGTTAGAGTTGAAGACATTGGTGTAGTGAAACTTGTTTTGGCCTCTGGACATGTGTTAGACTTGATAGATGTTGCTTATATACCTTCCATTAGGAGAAACCTTATATCTGCTTCTATTTTGGACAAATATGGTTATAGTTTTCTCTTTAGAAATGGAAAGGTTATTTTATATTATGATTCTGTTGTGGTTGGTTCTAGCACATTGTGTGATGGTTTATATAGAATTGATTTGCGTTCTACTTTACCTCATTGTATCCCTAGTACTCCTGTTGTGAATTTTTTAGTTAGTGCTAAACGTGGGAGGATCAATGAAAAATCTTCTATGTTATGGCATAAACGATTGGGTCACATTTCTAGACAGAGAATGGAGAGGTTGATTAAAGATGGTATCCTTAATAATCTAGATTTTTTTGATTTTGAGACTTGTATTGATTGTATTAAAGGGCAACTTATTGCTAAAACTAGGAAGCAAAAGGTTAGTAGGAGTCCGGATGTTCTGGAGTTGATACATACTGATATATGTAGGCCACTTACTCCTGCTGCCTTGGGGAATTATAAATACTTCATCACCTTTATTGATGACCATTCCCATTATGGTTATGTTGAGCTCATTCGTGAAAAGTCTGACTCTTTGGAAGCTTTCAAAGTGTTCAAGACTGCTGTAGAGCTTCAAAAGAGTAAGAAAATTAAAGTGGTTAGATCAGATAGAGGTGGTGAGTATTATGGGAGGTATACTGAAATTGGGCGTAATCTTGGACCTTTTGCTAAATTCCTTCAAGAATGTGGTATTGAAGCTCAATATACAATTCCTGGAACTCTTGAACAAAATGGGGTTGCAGAAAGGAGGAACCGCACTCTTATGGACATGGTGAGATGTATGCTTAGTCACTCGTCCTTACCTGAATTCTTGTGGGGTGAGGCTTTGAAGACTGCCACCTACATTTTGAATCAGGTGCCAAGCAAATCAGTTTTCAAAACCCCTTATGAGTTGTGGTCAGGAAAGAGGCCTAGTTTACACCATTTTCATGTTTGGGGTTGTAAGGCAGAAGTAAGGCCTTATAATCCACAGTTGAAGAAACTTGACCTTAAGACTGTTAGTGGATACTTTATAGGCTATTGCATAGGCTCAAGAGGCTCTAGATTCTACTGCCCTTCTTATGTTACTAGAGTTATTGAGTCTGATCGTGCCATTTTCTTTGAGGATGAAACTGACGCTAATATTCTTTTACCATGCCAAATTACTCTTAGGGAGGAACATGTTGTTATCCCTATGCCTATTGTTTCACCATCAGTGGTTGCACCACCACCACCATCAGTAGAGCAACCTCCTATTATTGCTCAAGAGCGTGATGAACCTACTATAGAGCCTGATGAACCTATTGTTGATGAGGAGATGACTGATGATATTAATTTGAGGAGATCACAGAGGACTCGTAGATCTGCAATTTCTGACGACTATATAGTCTATTTGTAGGAACATGAATTTGATGTTAGAATGTCTTCTGATCTAGTTACCTTTTAGGAGGCCATTGATAGCCCAAATTCTTCGTCTTGGATGGATGCTATGCATGATGAGATGGTATCCATGGATCGCAATAAGGTATGGGGTTTGGTTGAATTGTTAGATGGTTATAGGCCAATTGGTTGTAAATGGGTTTTTAAAACCAAACATGATTCTAGTGGTTTAGTTGAAAGGTATAAGGCAAGACTTGTGGCTAAGGGCTTCAGCCAAAGAGAGAGCATTGATTATAGAGACACTTTTTCTCCTGTTTCTACTAGGGACTCTTTTCGGATCATCATGGCTCTAGTAGCTCATTATGACTTAGAGTTACATCAGATGGATGTTAAAACAGCATTTCTTAATGGGAATCTATTTGAAGATGTATACATGATGCAACCGGATGGTTTTCAGGTGACTGGGAAAGAACACATGGTGTGCAAACTTAAGAAATCCATCTATGGACTCAAACAGGCATCAAGACAGTGGTATTTGAAATTTGATGAGATTATCACCTCTTGTGGTTTTAAAGAGAATGTTATTGATCAATGCATATACTTAAAGGTTAGTGGGAGTAAATATATTTTCCTTGTGCTTTATGTGGATGATATATTGCTTGCTTCCAATGACATTGAGTTGTTGATTGAGACAAAGCATATGTTGTCCTCTCATTTTGACATGAAGGATCTTGGTGAAGCCTCTTATGTATTGGGTATACAGATTCTTCGTGACAGACCTAATGGTGTTCTTGGGTTATCTCAGAAAACCTATATTGAGTGTGTTCTAAAAAGATTTAATATGCAGTCTTGTTCTCCTGGAAAAGCACGTATTGTGAATGGTGACAAACTCTCTAAGTCTCAATGCCTACAGGATGATCTCGAGAGAGCTCAAATGCAGGATAAGCCATATACGTCAGTTGTGGGTAGTCTAATGTATGCTCAAGTATGTATGCGACCTGATATTGCTTTTGTTGTTGGTGCGCTTGGCAGATACTTGAGTGATCCTGATTTGGGTCACTGGAAAGTAATAAAGAAAGTACTACAGTACATGCAACGCACTAAAAATTTTGTATTGGCGTATCAGTGATCTGACATTCTTGATATAGTTGGGTATTCAGATGCTGATTTTTCAGGTTGCACAGATGACTTTAGATCCACTTCTGGTTATATATTTTTGATGGCAGGAGGAGCTGTTTCATGGAAAAGTGTTAAGCAGACACTTACAGCTTCCTCAACTATGGAGGCAGAGTATATAGCATGTTATGGGGCTACATGTTAGGCTATGTGGCTGCGGAATTTTATCTCAGGGCTGGGTATTGTAGATTCCATTTCGAGGCCACTGAAGATATATTGTGATAATTCTGCAGCAGTTTCTTTCTCTCGGAACGCTAGAAGTACTACACGCTCTAAATATATTGACATCAAATATTTCTTTGTGAGAGAGAAAGTTGCTGAATCTTACATTTGCATTGAGCATATTTCTACAGAACATATGTTGGCTGATCCACTAACTAAAGGTTTAGCTCCAAAAGTTTTTCAGGGGCATGTGACTCATATGGGATTAGTGGAGTCTTCTGTTATATTTAGTTAGTGGGAGTTCTGTGTGTTATTGTCATGTGCTCATTGTGAGTTATTTTTTTATGTTGCCATATGCTATTGTGCGCACATTTTTTGGTTACTTGTGGCATTATTGATTTGTCATTCGAGACATTCAGATTTAGTCTCAGTGGGCTTCTTATGGAAATAATTATGTTGATCACATTTTTGTATTATTTCCTATATTATAGTTGCTTTTGGCTATATATGTAAAGTGGGTGTAAGTGCTTGATTATGTGTTATGCATCCTATTGATGTATTATTTACATAATTAGGTGCTTGCAAACACATTTTGGACTAAGCTATTGTTTAGGTACTTAATCACTTTTGAGATTTCGTGATTGAATGACTTATGTTGTCCAAGTGGAAGATTGTTGTATTTATCTTAGTATGTGGACTAACATAGTCATTTAATTGTACCTATTTTGTCTGGGCCCATAATGGGATGGGCCAACTATATTGTACACATGAGAAAAGCCCCTACTCTCATCCTATATATAAATAACAATTGGCCCATTATGTTATTATTATGTTATTGTTGAATTAGGGTTGAGAGTAGTTCATTTCCTCTCCCAAAAACACACGTTCTTTTGCAGCCATCATCATTGTGCCAACAAAGTTCACAAAGCATCAATTGTAGGATCATCATCAAATAATGGAGGTATGTTTGATATCCCATATTATTACACATGCTATGAATATAAAGAGAACATCATGTTGAATAGATTCTAACAGGTTGTAGCATGGATCATCTTCCGTGTTTAGTTCATAGTTGACCTTATCGAAATCAAAGTCCAGATATAGCCTTTCAACATTCTTCTTGACCGCAAATAAAATCTATGAGTTCACTTGATCTACCATGTTGGTATCATAAGTAATCTCAATGGAGAAGTGTTCGAATTTAGGACCCAAGTGAAAGGCAGACAAAATGGTCCGGATATGGAATGATTTCTTTTCCTGTTAAGTCCAGCCATAATGGCTCAATACTTATTTTGCTGATGTATTTCCATACGTCTTTCCACCTGCGTGACAAGACCCCAGTTTTGACTGCATCGTCCAGGGGCAATTTTTTCAGTGTTACTTGAAGAATTTCATCAGGTAATCCACTTAACAAGTCTTGTGCCATTTTGAAATTTTTGTTAGTACTCTCTGCCTTGATTGGGTATTGACTAATGCTGGGAAGCTGCAAGAAAAACATGAATGAAAGAAAAAGAACAAGAATTAAAGTCATTAGAAGATAGCTGAAGTTATAAATTTTTCAAACTAATAGTAATAATAATTGAAACTTGGTGAATTTGATCTTATAGGGGGATGTAAAAATGATCCAGCTGTTCTTTTCCAATGTATGAAAGAAATGCCCATTGTTATGGGATGCCCTTTGAAAGTTATTAGGAGGATGTAAGAGTGCGAGATATTTTCTTAGGCACAAGTGTGGACACATGTACTGATGTACACAAGACGAACGTGCCATGCTTACATAATACCTATAAATTTTTTGATCCAAATGCCACACGATTAGATAGATGAAGGGGTGTAAGAGTAAATTCCTTTCTAATAAAGTTTACCAATCTAGCCTCCATGACTTTGACACAGCGAGTAGGTGAATGTAGCAATTTTTGTCGAGTGAATCTGAAGTTGTAGTGAAGGGTAATCATAGGAGACTACCTTCACAGAGTGTGAGATGCTCTGAAAGGTGGAGCTGAAGAAGGAGTACTCTTTGCCAATGTTGTCCATTCATAAACATGGGATATCTAGCTCCCAGTTAAGCATGGATCCTCAACCATCTATTGATGATTTGAACACGATCCAACCTCTGCACCCATAATCTAGATCCCCATGCCCAGGTCTACTAGTTAAGAACTGCATTTTATTTTGGGACATTGTTGATACAGATTTCAAGCAGCCCCTGTCATAATTTTGCTGCCCACAGGCATGGCCTACATATTCTATAAAAAATTTATGCATTGGTCGTTAGGAATAATATACGCTATGCTAGCAGCCTACCACATTTTTTTTTTCTTCTCAAATTTGTCAAGTTTTATGGAATTAGAATGTTTTGATTAAGAATGTTCATATGGAATTATAATGTTTTGATTAAGAATGCCTATATACTTGATCTACTACATGACACCATCATATAGTAAGTCCTAATATTTTGTCAAGTGGTCTTTGTGCTAATATGGAACGAGAACCTAACAAAACTATATTCCTTTCTTTTTTCTCTTTCTTTCTTTTCTTTCTTTTATTTCTTTCTTTTAACTTCCAATCCTTACTCTTAAGATCCTAACTAATTACCAACAGGATAGCACCCCAACCAACACCACCCGACCCTATGTCGATCAACTAATTACCAACAGGATAGCACCCCACCCAACACCACCCGACCCTATGTCGATCAACTAATTGCAAATGACAAGGATATAAGGGAGATAAAGTGATTCTTATGACTATCCAGAGTTTTGATCTTTTTGTATGAATCTCTAAAATTCAGGTTTCCAAAATGCCTGACCTTTGCATGATCATGATTCATGGACAAGCAATCTAGGCTGATGGGCTCAATTTTACATGGGCCTACAAGAACTGAATTCAAAAGAGAAAAAAAAGGGGCCTCTATAGGTACCCAAGACTTGCTTTTTATCCCCCAGCTATTTCATATTTGTCATGATTTTATGAAAATGCAGAAGGTTGTCATGAATATTGGCCGCATTGTCCACTAGAAAATATCATTTTAGACAATTTTGTAAAAGAAATGTTTTCCAAAATTTATTATTTAAGTAGACTTTTTGTCTATTTATAATCTCTGTTTCATTTATAATAAAAAAAAAATGGCAAAAAACTTCACTCAAAGGGTAGATTTCAGAAAATCTTTCTTCTACAATAACTTAATTAAAAAGAGAAAAAAAAAGGTGATTCAAGGGCCTGATTAACTAATATAAGAATGGACTTAATTAGCTTAGCTTTGTATCTACCCTATGTACATTAGGTCATGCTCTAGTAGAGTTGAATCTAGATGTCCAGTACTAGTTTTTGGTCCCCCACAACACCCGCCCCACCCCCACCTCCGCTCCCCAAAAAGAAAAGAAAAAAAAAAAAAAAACAAAAACAGTGGCCTATTATTAGGGAGAGATAGAGAGTTCATCAGATTAAGTCATTCTCACTCTATCTCTATAATAGGACTAGTGCATGGCTATCCTCTGGGCTAGGCACAAGGTTTGGTTAGTTTATCCCAAAGAAACTACAAAAAGAAAAAAAAAGAAAAAAAAAGAAAAAACACAAAACAAAAACACAAAGAAAAGAAAAAGATAAAAACAAAAGTTATATCTCAACTAAATAAAGTCATTAAGGAAATCAATAACTCAACCCCTATATGTATGCAATTTACAATATGACAACACCCAAATTGGAAATTTAAAGGAAACATGTTAATGTATGAAATTAAATGATAAAAAACATCTGACTTACCATTGTAATCTTTCAGTTCACGATCTAGGGATGAGACTTGAAATTTCGGGAAGGTTACTTGGGTAAGGTATGAAGCAATCCCCTATTATTAGGTTTTAGTTAGATTAACACTCCAAAAAAAAAGGTTGTTTCTCAACAAAATAAACTCTATATGCTAATGCACAAATAGGAAAATTGGAGGACGAAAGATATTAGTATATGAAAATAAATCATCATAGCATGATTTACCTTTATAATCTCTCACTTTACAATGTGGGGATGAGACCTAATATTTTTTATAGATACTCTCAAGTATTGCACTTCATTGATTGCCAACACAGGGTGTTAATGCAAACAATTAGTATGTTTTTCTTGTAAATGATGACAAATTGAGGGGAAAAAAAATTGTGAAATTTTGATTAATTTGATGAAGGACCACAAATTTCGAGATAGGCTATTAATCCTTGAGAGAGATTATATAAACACTATTGAGGGCCAAATCAAGTCATTCTCCCTCTAGTCCCATAATGGAACTAGTGGGAGACTATTCTCAAGGCTAGGCTCAGGGTTTGGTTAGATGATCCCAAAATAAAATAAAAAAACACACAAAAAGAAATCCCCCCCAAAAAAAACAAAAAAACAAAAAAACAAAAAACAAAAGTTACATCTTAACCAAATCAAGAAATTAGGGAAAACAATAACCCAAACCCTATATGTATGCAAATTGCTATATGCCGAAACCCAAATAGGAAAATCGGAAGAGGAAAGAATCGAAATTAATATATAACATTAAATGTTAACATTTGAATTACCTTTTTAATCTTTCGCTTCACGACGTAGGGAAAAGACTTGAAATTTCAGGTAGGACCAGTATTTGGGTAGGCCGGTATGAAGCAATTCCCTATTATTAGGGTTTAGTTAGATTATCCCCCCAAAACAAAGTTATTTCTCAACAAAATAAACTATTAGGGAAACTAATCCCCCAACCCTTATATGTAAGCACATTACTATATGCCAATGTACAAATAGGAAATGCGAGGAGGAATGAAATTAGTACGTGAAACTAAATAATCCATCTTTATTTACCTTTCTAGTGTCTTACTTCACAATGCATGTAGGGATGAGACTTGAAATTTTTTATAGATACTCTCAAGTATTGCACTTCATTGATCACCACCCTGCTATTAGCGCAAACGATTAGAAACGATAAGTGTTGATTGATGTGATGAAAGACCACAGATTTGGAGATAGGCTATGAATCCTTCAGAGAGATGATATAAACAACATCGAGGGTTAAAAGGGTTAGGAATGCCTAAGATAGAGGATAAGAGCAATTTTTTAGGGCTTGCTTAAACCATCAAGGGGTTTATATATATTGCTGCAAAAAACGGTGAGTAATTATTACAAGTATCATCTACGTGTAACACCGCATGTCATGACAAGGGACTTACTTGCCACAAAAAAAAGTTGAGTTCTTTTCACTAGTGTTACCCAAATGTAACAGCCATGTTGTATAGAGAAGCTAGATATATAATTGGTATTATTTATTTATTTATTTTTTTTTTTTTTTGCGCTCTTTTTTCCTCCCTCTTAATAGCTTTTTAGCCTAGTGACATTTCTCTCAAGGGGCACATCTCTTACCTTGAGGTCTCATGATCGAGCATCAAGAGCTCAATATATATATTACCATGTTAATCTAGTTTTTAAAGGAAAACAAAGCAGTATAGCCACCATACCAAAACAATCAGCAGAAACTTTAAAACATAACGCAGAACCAAGATACAGAAATTGATGAAGTCCCCTACAATTAAAATTGAACCCAAAAAGGCCTGAGAAATCACATAAGGCAAACTATAGTCAGTAGGAATACACTCAAGTTCTCCATACAAGCAAAACAAACAAATCAAGTACCCAATAATGGCTGAGAGTACGTACTCATGAAAATCTTAAATGGGTACAAGACATAATTAGTAGACTACCTGAAGAAATTCTTCAAGTTATGAGAAAAATTGCTGCCGGAAGATGTAGTCGAAACCGGGTTCTTGTCACATAGGTGGAGAGACATATGGATTACATTGCGTTTGGGCCATCATGGGTGGAATCAACAGGAAAAGAAATCGCTCCATTTGTGGATCATTTTGTCTCCCTTCACTAGGCTCCTAAAGTCAAATACTTTTGAGATGACTTGTGAACCCAACATGGTGGATCAAGTGAACTCATGGATTTTTTCAGTCAAGAAGAACGTTGAAAGACTATATCTTGACTTTGATGTTGATAAGGTCAACTATGAACTGAACACAAAACATCATCCGAGCTACGAGCTACGAGTTACGAGCTACGAGCTACACCATGTGTCTTCATGTGTGAATAATTGGTTATTTTGGCATTGAAGTTTTGTCGTCTAAAGTTGCCTAATTTCTTTCACCTCTGCTATCTTTGAACAATTAATTTTTGGCAAATAGAATTGCCTAACAAAACAATCCAAAAGTTCACTTCCAACAGTCTAGTCCTTGAAGAATTAGTCTTGTATGAGTGCAGTCGGACCAGTGAATTCTACGTCGATGTTAATCCAAATCCATATGCATTTCCAGACTATATATGAAGACATACGTACGTACTGTTCAAACTTCTTGCTATTTTTTTCTCTTTATGTTAAACTTCTTGTTGAATCAAACCCAAACGAAAACAAAATCAACCCTGTTCCATTCTCAAAACTTCATAGTACTCGATCTACCTCTATATGACTTCGAAGAAATCAACAGATTTTGGAGAAACCAAGACAATTCTCTGGCAGGTCACTTGGAGAACCTGAAGGTTGTGGAGTTTAGAGAGACTAGAAAAGAATACCATACCTGGAAGGATGGGACATTAAATTAGGTTACGCACCCTCTTCAAAGAAAAAGAATTGGGGATCAATCTGCTGTCTTTTGATTGATGGGGAATACAGAAAATCTAAAGCGTGTGGTTTTCTCTAGAAACAAACAACATCATGAGATTCACTGAAAGGATGTGAATGTTGTGGACATGCAAGGTGTGAGGTACCCCCTTGCTTGGTGAAATAATGCATATATTGTCTACTCTAGTACTTTGTGAAGGGTTAATTTATATATTCTCTCCTTGTTGTTACTCCTAGGGGTTAGTTCAAGTAGTAAATCTAGCACGGATAAGCACCTTGGGAAGCATAGATCAAGTTTGTGTTCGAAACCCCACTTTTTATGATCTCCATGCGGCTATCACAAGTTTTGGGGTGATTTGGTTATTACCCGACACGTGTGGGATGGGGGACTACATGAGCCCATATAATTAGTCTCAAAAGGGATAAAAATACCCACACTGAGTGACAAAAATAAAAATAAAAAACCCTGTATGTTAGGGTCATATATGTGTCTTCATTTCTAGGCATGAAGCATTATTACATTCCCATCCTAGGAAACTATAATGGAATTTGAAAATTTAGTGCTAGTTCACATGGAATAACCGACCAAAGATACATGTCATGTAGGTGTCTTCAAGCATGAATCATTATTACATTCTAATCCAAGGAAGTTATAATGGAATCCAAAAATTAAATGTGGCTCACATGGAATACTTTACAATGAATTGACTAAATCCTAAGATTTACTATTTTTCTTTTATGTTCGAAAGAATTTAATATAAAAAAAAAGAGCTGAAATTGCTAAAAAAACGAAACTAATGTTTATTGAGGAGAGAGAAACCAAATTTAGTTGAATTAGGATTCCATTATTGTAAAATTGAAGTTTTATCGAGGAAATAAAAACCAATTTTTTATTGGTTGAAATTCTCCATTTGGCATACCCATATGGCGTGGGTTTTTATGAAAATTTATAGAACAATGAGGTAACTACATAAAAGCCACATGGAAGAGACTAGAGAGAGAGAGCAAAAAAACGTGACAACACCCCGTTCCTTCATATAGATATTCTCTAAGATTTTGAAAGCAGTTATTTCCTAATAACACATACATCAACATCTAGCTTACACTAAAATTTTATTATATATATATATAATGAACATTTGGCACGATCCCATAAATAGAACATACCAAGTTATTCACCTATTGAAAACCTGTACAATTATATATATATAAACAGTCCCAAGTACATACACATGAAATTTAAATAGTGCTGACAATAAGTTCCACAAGGTTTTCCCGTCTATGCACACATACTAAATGGAGTACAACTAAAATGATAACAATACAGGCCACAAAATAAAATAATACATGTCCACATGCGATGATGTCATGCCCCCCAAGCTAATCCTGGTTAGATGCTCGGCGTCTTCAAAAGAGTCGTCTCTATCTTTATCAAAAAAGGGGGATTTAGCCATCAACAAATAAGACTTATTCAGCAAATAGTCATCTAATTTTCTTTCTTTTTTTTTTTTCAACTCATTTAGTCCATTTTACTATAATCTGACGAAAATGCACTCACCCTTATGTTTTTCGCCCTCCCTCTCCACCTATCCTACAGCCATAAGAGAACCACAAGACAGTGACGACCTTCGACAACAATGACCGGCCAAATCTAAAGCTTGTTGGTGTCGACCTTCGACGACGAACACCAGATCTGAAGATTCGTCATCTTTTCGATGCCGAACCACATCTGTAACTCACTAGATCTGGAATTGCATTAGCGACCATAACCTTCTATCCCTCCTGTAAAAATTTTATTTAAATTCATGTGGGCTGCCATTGATTAAATTAAAATTAATATTTTATAAAACCCGGATTGATGAGAAATTGATTACGTGATGTACTGGATTTCCAATAAAGGTTGTGATTAATAAAGTTTATATGGGCTATGGTGCACTTTAGTCACGTGTGATCACGTGTATTGAGATATGGATAGGAACGTGTAGATGCCTTTCTTAATGGATAAGAGATACCTTTCTTGATGGACAAGAAAATGACTTTCTTAATGGATAAGAGATACCTTTCTTGATGGACAAGAAAATGACTTTCTTAATGGATAAGAAATTGGTTTACTTGTTGGACAAGATAAGAGCTTTCTTGGAAAACAAGAAATAGCTTTTCTTGTTGGAAAAGATAAGTCATAATGGGAAGACTTATCCTATTCCATTCTCCTATAAATAGGGCATTGGTCCCCACCCTCACACACCTTGTTGGCTCTATTCAGTATAGTCTTGCCCCATTGAAAAACAGAAAGTGTTTTGTGGAGAGGGTGGAAGATCATTGCTGCACTACTAGATTGGTGGTTTAAAGGTTTGGATTGCGCATCAATGGAGTCTTCAGGTACGCAAGCGTTGTTTTAATTTAATGCATGCTTATGAACTTAGCAAATTTATCTATCTATTATATTCTAACAGTTGGTATCAGAGCCAGGTTGCTTTAAGTTCATAGGCTGCAATTATGTACTTCTGGTATTGAGAATTTTAATTGCATAAATTATCAAATCATGTAGAGCCAAACATTTTTTGTGGACTGAATTGAATACTATTTGATGAGGTTTTGATCTTATATAACTATATTTTTATTATTAAAAAAAAAAAAAAAAAAACGAATTAGCAAGAATTTTGAGATTTTTCATATATGTTTTTAAGTGCTCTCTTTATTGAGTTTTTCCAATATGAGGTTGTATATTATTTTCTTACATTATCATGGTTATATGTTATTCAAGTATCTATACGCACGTGTAATAATAATTATGTCCCATGATTTAAATATCCACATGATTTATATTGGAACTTGTTAATGGACTATATGGCAATCCCGTACGAAGGAGATCCTATTGAATGATTGGGTGGGTAGTCGCCAAAGCGGTCCATTCATGAAGATCATAAGGTTTTCTTGGTCTTGAGTATTTTTGGATTGCAGCTGCATTATTTGGGTTCTAACAAGTGATGGTTGACCCAAAGGAAATTGCTGCTTGTTTAAATCCAAATGATAGCACATTGTAATCACTGAAAATGTACAGATTGATAAAGGTTCTTCTGCCCAAAAGTGATGAATCTTTTGAAAATCCGCATGTTTCTCATTGGTTAGCAATGTGATACAGTTGGGTGGATTGTGTCTATTGTAATCTCCACCTAAAGGAGAGGTTGCAGTAGAGTGACTTATACCCCCATAAGAGCTCATAAAGAAATTAGAGCATAAAGTTATGCCTTTAATAATTGAGTATAATTGTTTAAACATAGCATTTTATTTATTGCCTATAGTTTTGAACACTTCAGTTGTTACTAGCCAACTATCCTCCATTGTGACTTTGAATGGAACCAACTTTAAGAAATGGAAGCAAGACTTAGAAATTGTTCTGGGCCTTATGGATCTCGACTTAGCCTTGAGAGAAGAAGAACCTCCAAAGCCTATTGATGAGACTTCTGTGGATGTAAAATGGAAATATGAAAAATGGGAAAAGGCTAATCGCATATGTCTTTTAATTATAAAGAGATCCATGTCTGACACAATTCGTGGTGGGATTCCTGATTGCAACACTGCAAAGCAATTCTTAGATGCCGTGGGACAGAAGTTTTTAGAATCTGATAAGACTGAAATAGGAAACCTAATGAGCACTTTGACTAGTCTTAGACATGATGGTTATGGGAATGTGTGTGAGTATATCTTGCGAATGGTTAACTTAGCTTCTAGACTGAATTCTTTAGAAGTACCCATCATAGATTCCTTCCTTGTTCACTTGGCCCTCAATTCTCTTCCTTCACAATATAACCAACTTAAGGTGACTTACAATGCCCAAAAAGAGAAATGGAGTCTCAATGAACTCATTTCTATCTGTGTGCAAGAAGAGGAAAGACTTCGTCGTGAGAAAGGTGAGAGTGCTAATCTTGCACATCGGGAACAAGGAAATAGGCGTCCTAACCAACATAGGAAACCAAATGGGAATAATAGGAATAATGGTAACCATAGGAAGCCAGCTCCTAATCCTAATGCACCTCAAGGTCCAGGAATTGATAGAAGAAAAATTAAGTGTTATCACTGCAAGAAGTTCGGGCACTTAAAGATGGAATGTCGTAGGTTCAAAGCTTGGCTTGAGAAGAAGAATAAAGGTAATTCTTCAGTCTTAGTTTGTTTTGAGTCCAGTTTAATTGATGTACCTTTTGATTCTTGGTGGATTGATACTGGATCCTCTATTCATGTCACCAATTCTTTACAGGGGTTCATCACCAAGAGGGTACCAACCAAGGATGAGGTGAATGTGTTCGTAGGGAATGGCGTGAAGGTTGAGGTCAAGTTCATAGAAGTTGTTAGAATTCAGTTGGAGTCTGGTTTTTCATTTGATTTAGTTGATGTTGTTTATGAACCTTCCATGAGAAGAAACTTAGTTTATGTTTCCAAGCTTGTCGAGTTTGGATTTTCCTTCACATTTAATAAAATGGTTTTAGTTTATTTTATAATTCTTGTGAGGTTGGAAATGGTTATTTGATTGATAGGTTATACAAATTGAATTGTTCCACCTCTTACTTTTCCTTGAATACTGATAATAATTATGAATCTAATCAGTTGGGTAATAGTGAATCTTCATCCATGCTTTGGCATAAGCGACTAGGTCACATTTCAAGAAAAAGGATTGAAAGACTAATAAAAGAAGGCATTCTTAACCAATTGGATTTTGGAGATTTTGGTGTTTGCATTGATTGTATAAATGGACAATTCACCAACTCTAGGAAGAAAGGTTCCACCCGTAGTGATGAGCTCTTAGAAATTATCCACATAGATATTTGTGGTCCTTTTCCAAATCCAACATTAAATGGTCATCGTTACTTCTTCACTTTCATTGATGACTTTTCTCATTGTGGTTATGTCTTTTTAATTCAAGATAAGTCAAATGCCATTGATGTCTTTAAAGTTTTCAAAGCTGAAGTTGAGAATCAATTGGAAAGAAAGATTAAAATTATGAGGTCTGACCGTAGTGGTGAATACTATGGTAAACAGGGTGAGTTTGGTCATAACCCAGGTCCTTTTGCATTATTTCTCCAAGAGTGTGGTATTGTTGCACAATATTCCATGCCTAGAACACCAAAACAGAATGGTGTTACGGAAAGGCGCAACCGTACCTTAAAGGACATGGTGAGAAGTATGATGTGTAATTCATCCTTACCTGAGTCTTTATGGGGAGAAGCTCTTAAAATGGCTATTTACATCCTGAATAGGGTTCCTAGCAAATCTGTACCTAAAACACCTTTTGAACTTTGGACCGGTAGGAAGCCTAGTTTAAATCACCTTCGTGCCTGGGGATGTAGGGCTGAAGCTAGGATTTACAATCCACAAGAAAAGAAGTTTGATCCTAGAACTATCAGTTGTCATTTCATTGGTTTTCCTGAGAGGTCTAAAGGTTATAAATTCTATTGTCCCGGTTTAGGCACTAAGATTGTGGAGACAAATCGTGCAAAGTTTATTAAGAATAGTGAAAAGATAGAGTCTCGTAAGATTACCTTTGAAGAAGAAAATTTGATTGTTCCAATGGAGATTGTTCAAAATGATCAGTCAATTAAGGAAGAAAAGGAACAACAACCAATAGCAGAACATGAAGAAAAGGATGAATTGGTTCGAGAAATACCAATTAGGAGATCTCAAAGAGTTCGAAAGCCAGCTTTATCTCAAGATTATGTTGTTTACTTACAAGAATCTAACTTTAATGTTGGTAAAGAAGACGATCCATTGCGTTTTGATCAAGCAATTATTGGTTCGCAATCGTCAAAATGGTTGGATGCTATGAAAGATGAGTTCAAGTCTATGGGCAGTAATAAAGTTTGGGATCTTGTGGAAGTTCTTGATGGAGTTAGACCAATAGGTTGCAAATGGGTCTATAAGACAAAGAAAGATTCGAAGGGTAACATAGAACGGTATAAGGCGCGACTTGTGGCAAAGGGTTTTACCCAAAGAGAAGGGATCGATTACACTGAGACTTTTTCTCCAGTCTCTTCAAAAGACTCTTTTAGGATTATCATGGCACTTATAGCACATTTTGACTTAGAGTTACATCAAATAGATGTCAAAACCGCTTTCCTAAATGGTAATCTTGATGAAGATGTATATATGTTGCAACCTGAAGGTTTCAAAGAAGAAGGAAAGAAGCATATGGTATGTAAATTGAAGAAGTCTATTTATGGTTTGAAGCAAGCATCGAGGCAGTGGTATTTGAAGTTTGATGAGATAGTGAGATCCTATGGCTTTGTTGAAAATATTGTTGATCAGTGTATATACTTGAGGGTCAGTGGGAGTAAATTTATTTTTCTCGTTCTTTATGTTGATGACATTTTATTGGCCAACAATGATATTGGTTTGCTTCGACAAACTAAATGTTTTTTGTCTAAGCATTTTGAGATGAAAGATCTTGGGGAAGCATCATACGTTCTTGGAATCGAGATTCATAGAGATAGACATCGTGGTGTCTTGGGATTATCTCAAAGAGCATATATTGACCGTGTGCTTAAGAGGTTTAATATGTTCAGCTGTTTTCCTGGTGAGGTACCTATTATTAAAGGATATAAACTTACCAAAGATCAATGCCCAAAAACTGATATGGAGAAGAAACTTATGAAGGACAAACCTTATGCTTCAGCTGTTGGGAGTTTAATGTATGCTCAAGTTTGTACTCGTCCAGATATAGCTTTCGTGATTAGCGTACTTGGTAGGTTTCAAGCTAATCCTAGTGAACTACATTGGTCAACTGTAGAGAAAGTTATACGATATCTACAAAGAACTAAGGATTTTATGCTTACCTACAGTAAAGGTGAGAATCTTAAGGTGGTAGGTTATGCAGATTCAGATTTTGGTGGATGTCGGGATGATTTCAAATCCACATCAGGGTATATCTTTATGCTAGCTGGAGGGGCAATTTCTTGGAAGAGCATTAAGCAAACTACTGTAACATCTTCAACCATGCAAGCAGAGTTTATAGCATGTTATAAGGCCACTACACAGGCAATTTGGCTTAAGAATTTTATTTCTGGACTTCAAGTGGTGGATTCTATTGCAAGACCTTTGAAGATATTTTGTGATAATAGGTCTGCTGTTTTCTATTCCAAGAATAACAAAAGGTCATCTAGTACCAAACACATGGAAATCGAGTATTTGCTTCTCAGGGATAAAGTACGTAATGAGGAAGTTGTGATTAAACACATTGGAACTGAGGCAATGTTAGCAGACCCACTTACTAAAGGTTTAAATATACTGGTGTTTAAGAATCATGTCACTAACATGGGGATAGTTGAGTCTTTTGATATTTTTGACTAGTAGGAGTTTTCATGTAAAAAGTTAGTAGGAGTTGTTTTATAAACTATGTATTAGCTTGATTCTACTGAAAAGGTAACCCATACAGTTATCGGGTGCAACTCTTTTAATAAATACTATTTATTTTCACATGAAAACTCATAGTGTTAAGACATTCAGACCCCGTATTAAGGGCTTCCATGAAGCATAAGGTTCTTGCAAACCATAAAGTTAGCTTCATGCTAGAAGCATAAATAGCTTCTTTCTATAGCCACTAAAGCTATCCAATCCGGAAAATTGTTTTGTATTTTTTCAATCAATGTTGCCTAAGTGGCAGAATGTAAAAATTTTATTTAAATTCATGTGGGTTGCCATTGATTAAATTAAAATTAATATTTTATAAAACCCGGATTGATGAGAAATTGATTATGTGATGTACTGGATTCCCAATAAAGGTTGTGATTAATAAAGTTCATATGGGTTATGGTGCACTTTAGTCACGTGTATTGAGATATGGATAGGAACGTGTAGATGCCTTTCTTAATGGATAAGAGATACCTTTCTTAATGGACAAGAAAATGACTTTCTTAATGGATAAGAAATCAGTTTACTTGTTGGACAAAATAAGAGCTTTCTTGGTAAATAATAAATAGCTTTTCTTGTTGGAAAAGATAAGTCATAATGGGAAGACTTATCCTATTCCATTCTCCTATAAATAAGGCATTGGTCCCGACCCTCACACACCTTGTTGGCTTTATTCAGTATAGTCTTGCTCCATTGAAAGACAGAGAGTGTTTTGTGGAGAGGGTGGAAGATCATTGCTGCACTACTACATTGGTGGTTTAAAGGTTTGGATTGCGCATCAATGGAGTCTTCAGGTACACAAGCGTTGTTTTAATTTAATGCATGCTTATGAACTTGGAAAATTTATCTATCTATTATATTCTAACACCTCCCTCCTCTTCTCTCTCTTTTTTGCTCTATCTTCTAGATCTAAAACTCACTAGGGAGCTTCTTCTTCTCTAGTGATTTCTTTTGCTATGGAAAAAACCATTGTCATCGATGACCGCATCCCCCATGACTAGTACGGTAGCCATGATCTGTGTGCATCCTCCAGATCTACACTTAACAAAACACGAATGGAGACAAATTGTTAAAGGACCATCCCCACTTCTCATTCTCAAGATATAGCAACATCACTGTCAATACATCACCAATCCTAGACTATTACAAACCCCAACTCTCAAAGCCTCCTTCAAACTCCGACGGCCATGGCTTCCTCTTTTTTTTTTTTTTCCTTGTACATCACTTAATAAAATCCAATTGATGCAAAGCCAATCAGTGCTACTAGTAAAGCTGAGACTAAAATCCCTAGCCTTTCTTGTGCCTTACAATGTATGTCAATGAGACACTATTTTATATGTCAATTCCCCATAGTAAAATTTTCATTTAGAAATAAAAAGTAGGAGAAGGGTGGAGTGCTAGCTACTAGATTAAGACCCTAAAAAAAAAAAAAAAAAAAAAAAGTGCGTTGGGTGAGAGAATAGGATAAACCATGGAAATCCTATTCTCTAGGTCCTGCCATGGAAGATTACTTGCTTCGTGAAATGTTTGAATACAAAGGAAAGAGAAGAAGATAAAGTTATTATGGCCTCCGTAAAATTTTATAGGATTTTACAATTTTACAAAAGTAGTAAAATTTTACAGTTTTACGAAGTGATCAATGAAATTGTAAAATTTTACAGTTTTATAAATTAGTAAAATTTTATAATTTTACGAAGTATTATATTCGACCATGCCAAGTAGTAAAATTTTACGGTTTCAATTTTTTTAAATAATTTTTTAATCAATATGGATCTTATTTCGAAGATATCGATGAGTAGGTTCTAAAATTATAATTTTTTCAAAAAACAGATGTGTATATTGTAAATTAGAAGTTTTTAAAAATTGGAACCCTAAAAAACTAAGTTAGTTACATGGGGTGCCCTTAATAATAAAAAAAGTGAGTGCCCTTAGTAATAATAAGGGTAAACCAGGGATTTAAAAAAAAAAAGGTGACCCCATGTCGCTAGGAGAAAAAAAAAAGAAAAAACAAAGAGAGGAATGAAAGAATAGAGAGAAGAAAGAAAGGGAGAGTGAGGCTAAGAGAAGACGAGGTCGACGGTAGCTCGACGGCGGCTTGCCAAAGCGTGGGAGCTCTGATCCGACGCCAGTGACCTCGGATCTAGCATTTTTTGACCCGATCTACACACCTACGATGACAGATTTACATTTTCATCATTCCAATTTGAGGTAGGGGCATTTTCTCACTTTAAACCACGGATGCATGGGGGTTTGGGTGTAAATCATGTAAATATACATGTATTTGAAATATTTTGCATAAATATCATGCATGTGGGTATATTTTATGGGTTTTGATAAGTTTTGGAAAACCTGGGGTTTGATTTATATACCCTTTTGTTATATTTATGTTATTTTTGGAACTCTCCTATGTTTATGGGTTGAATTGGTTAGTTTTGAAACCTATTGGGCTATATTTCTGTAGTCGACATATTAAGGTCGCTTTTATATAAGTGTTTTTAAAACCATTATTTTGAAAAATGGTTGGAAAATGAAAATATATGTATTTTGAGAGTTATTTCATATGATTTAATGGTATTATTTCCATTAAATGATTTTTGGGAAAGTTCATTATATTTTCTGATGATATTAAGAAATTATGGAAATGATGAATAAGAAGAAAAATGGTTTTATGGGCTTTAAAGAATGCCTCACTTGATAGTAGAGGGTCACTTGGGATTATACCGGGGTTCAGTTGGTTCTGCCCTGACCTTATAGTCCTGTGGGTTCAGTTAGTTCTGCCTTGAATTTATGGGAATAAAATCCCTTTATACCGCGCAAAGGCCCCATTTTTCCGGGGAGGTTTATTACACATTTCACCTAAGGCATTCAAATAAATGCGGTTGGATATAAGATAGATTTTATTGATTTATAGTAACACAAATGGTTTTTATGCCACGCGGAAGTTATCGAAAATAATTCGATTTTGATTTATATATAATTGAGATATATTTCTTACCTTTTTCATAAAAAAAGGAGGATGTTAGTGGGGTATTTAAGCATTATATCATTATATTTTATTTCCACAATTATTCTTTTATACTTGTAAAATTTGGTGTTATAAATTGACATATAAATTAAAAAATAATAATGGTTTTGCAGGGTTCTTTAAAAAGTATATAAAACTATGATTTTAAAACCTTGGGTTATTTTGGGGAAATGTTTTCCTATCGAGTTTATGGCTCACACCCCTTAGTTTTCTTGCAGGTTCTATTTTCAAAAATAAAGCTTAGCGTGGGGTTTGGAAACTCATCGACTTGCATGGATTCATTTAGAGAATGTGTAATAAATTTGAGTAAATTAGTTTATTTTATTTCGATATGTATTAATTTAAATTCATGACTTGTAATAATTAAATAAATAGTGGATGTGGATAGGGATGAGACCCATGTAGCTATGACGGCCTTTAATTTATTTATTTTAGAAATATTGTGTGGATGGACTGAAAATGATAAAAAATGTGTTTTTTACTGGTTTTATGACTAGTCGATAACTTGGTATATCCTATTTACAGACAGTATCATGTTGGATTTTCTAAAAATGTTTCAAAAGAATTATTTTTGTCAAACATCCACCAAAATTAGTTTTAAAAATTGATTTTTCTACTATATTACTAACGGCCCCAATTTCGGGTCATTACAGAGTGGTATCAGAGCTGACTAGTAGATCCACATGGGTATATCAAGATATAATGACTGTAATGAGCATAAAATCATGCACATTCATTTGCATGCCTATTTGGCTGAGCCATGCTGTCACACCCCATTTTTGCACCACCTTACTAGGGTTTGTCATTTCATGTAAGTTTTTGCTTTATTTTCGAGTCTAGTCACCTACATTAGTTTTTTAGAGTCATAGAGATAATGGGTATAAATTTTAGTTCAATTTGGAGTTGATCTTGAGGGTTAATAAGAGCTTTTGTGACTTGAGGGGCATGATCATCTTTTAGGTCACAAACTTTTCATTTGACTTTGAAATGATCTCCAAGTTGTCAATAGGAGTTTATATTGATGCATATGATGTATTTATAAGTTCAATTTGGTGAATAAATGGATTAGGGTTAAAATGGCTCATAATGGTTCAAGTTGGTGAAAAAACCTATCTTAGGTTAGCTTAATTCGGCTCACAGTTATCAATCAATTTTCTTCAATGAGACTTTACTTAGTCTTTATTTTATCCCTAAAAGTATTTTGGAATGACCAATTTTGGTTTAGAAAGCATTTGGTTCAATCCTATGTGCATACCTATAGCAGTGCATAGCGATTGACCGCCTTTGTAAAACCTAGTCATGCACCCATGATTAGTGATTTTTGCCTTAAAATGTTTAAAAATGTATTCCTCATCAAAACACGGTCGTTTTGGCTTTTATTTCATCAAAATCGAAGTTAATTTGACCCGTAAAACACTCCTAGAAGGAAAGGAATCCCAACAAATAAAAAAATTAAAAAATTAAAAAAAAAAAAAAAAAAACCTAAAGCAGGCTCGGGTGACCCCCCAGCCTCGGGTGGCTAGCCACTTGGGCCTAGGGGGCTAGCCGCCCAGGCCTAGGTGGTCACTCGAGCCACCTTCCTATTTTTGCTAAAGCGGGATTCTACTCCCTATTTCGACGGATTTGGATTCTTTTGGACGAGTTTCCTTCTAGTTTTTGGTAACTTTTGAGTTCTTTGAGCCTCAAGGGAGTCTCTAATAACCTTGGATTAATTTTTAGGGTTTTAATCCTAACCATTGATTTATCCCAATTAAACTCTATAAATACCCCATATGTTTCAACACTTGGGAGCCACTTTTATGCATTTAACCTAAGTTCTAAGAGAGAGTAAGAGGGAGAGTTCTAAAAGAGAGCTGGAGTTCTTGCTGAAGGCTTGAAGAGGTTTGTTTCAAGTCATTCACAAGAGAAAGAGAGAGTCTCTATAGCAATAAAGGAGGCTTAATCCAAGGTATGCACTAAACCCTTAAGGCTGAAATTAGGGTTTTTTTCTTAGGTTAGCTTTATTGCATGCAACTGTTATGGTTTTTATTATGGATTGCTGTCTCTATTAGTTAATATATGTGATAATAATGATATCCATGATGAGTTTTGCATGTTTTAGAGTTAATTCATAGGTTTTAAAGCATAGTTGTGATTCTAGGGTTTCTATTATCCTAGCTTGTTTTAGGAAAGTTGCATATAGCATGCTAGGTTAGGTTTTTTGAGTTGTTTCTTTTCATGATTATTACATATGTTATGCATGTAGAATAATCATGATAAATGTTGCATTCATTATCAGTGGATTTCTACGTTTTTATGCATATTAGTTAGATTATTACATGTAGGGTTGTATTAAGATTTATGTAAATTCATTATTCTTGTTATTTGCATGATTAATAGATGATTTTAAGCCTTAATATGATTCTATCCAGATTCATATATCACTGTTTTTGCATGGTTTTAAGCACATGTAAAGGTGCAAATAAGTGTGGTAATTGCCTTATTGTAAATAAGGTTGCTATTGCTTGGAGATAATGGCACAAAGGTAAGTAGGGTATGAAAGTGCCCTAACTCTCTCTCTCTAATCTTTCTCTTCTCCCTTTTTAGGGTTATTTCTTAACATGGACACATGGTAATTACTAGAGGTTTCCTTATAGAATAAAGCATCTTTTTTTTTTCTCAAAGTTTCCATCTTGTGGAAGTTGTCTAATTTCAAACTTAGTTTATTTTCGAACTTAGGGTTTTTACCATAGGTTCATATTAGGTTATAACCCTATTCTTTTCGAACTACGTGGACTTTGATCCATGTACTTCCATACATAGTACATAGGCGCTTTGAGGTTCAAGTCCACCCTAGGATCCAAGTATCCTAGTTTTCTTTCTCTTTTCTTTATTTTTATTTGTTTATTGTGCATGGATGAATGGATGGAATATATGATATGCATGCAACTCTTGTGATGATATTTGCTATTTTTTGAGTGATAAGACTTTAATTTAGCCCAAATAAACTAAGAGACCAATTAAGGTGACATGGGTGCCTATAGGTTTTGCCTAGAACCTTCCTATGTTATAACTTAGCCTCCGAATCCCTAGTTTTTTTGGTTTCCAAAAAGACTACTTTTGCCTTTCCATTTTTAAACATAGAATTGTTCAATTGTTTTTCTTAAAACAAAAAGGTTTTTAGGATTTTCCTTGTTTCCTTAAAAAAATAAGGTGGCCACTCCTTTTTCAATCATGTGGGCCACTTTTCGAGGTTCACACTTGCATACATGCATTATTACATAATAGAGTTGTAAATGATGCATTAACTCGCTGTAGACTAGCGAGAGATTTTATTTGGGATGGGTGCACATCACATTGCATCATGTATGGGGAATTGGTAGGACCCGATGAGGTTGAGAGTTAGGGTATGGTAGTAATTGCTGACTCCTAGGATGGTTATGGATAGGGTCATAATTACCCTAGATTAACTGAGATTTAAAGCCTAAATTTTCCTTAAGTTTAGGATTAAGAGTTGGTTTACACCCTGTTTAGGCGAGTTTCGCAGTTTTGTTTGTTTGATTTTCCCTTCTCGTTGTGACATATAGTCTCTTGGTTTCTCGATGTGTAGATCGTGTGTTTTGAGATGAGATTAACCTAGTCGTTTAGACTATAGACTATGCTTAGAACTGGGACTTGAGGCTTATAATTGTATTAATAAATATAAACGTATATGTATATATGTGCTTGAGATTGTTATTGTAATAGTATCATATTAGAACTATTATAATAATTTCAGTGGGGAATTTGCCTTGTATTGTAATGGCTTGTTAATGGGTGAATTGCATTTGTATCCGAGCATAGTAAGTGTGATTTACTGGCTTGTTAGATTTCCTAATAAGGAATTGATTTGACTATGCAACACAGATATAAAATTATCTATATGGAAGGTGTTATGAGACATTGTTTGAAAGGATGTATATATTTGTTTATGTATGTATTTACACATATGTAAGTGACCCTAATAGATATTATAGCTTAATTCGGGTATGATTAAGTGCGAATAAGATTAGAACTATATTAGTTATATCGCTAATAAATGATTTAGCACGTATGATACGTGAGTGTATCTATGTTGAATTGGATGCTTGAAAGAATTGGATGTATTGTGATATTGAGATATGTATATATGTACTTGGATGTACGTGTTGTGAATTTCCTTGTAATGGAATGTGTATTGAATGGGTATTGTTTGATTTGTTTGTAACTAAGATTGTGAATATGTCGGTAATGATTCAATGACATGTGGTGTGTTATGATGTGCCATGTATTGTGATGTGTTGTGATATGTGATGTGATTTTGTGTGGGGTACCACAAAATTATAGTTAATAAAGGATGTATATATCTATATATATATAGATGTAAATATGTACATATATGCTCAGTTGTTTGACATGGTGATATAGATAGTAATAATACTACCTACATGGATGTGTAGTGATGGTATGGAAGTTGTGTATTATGTATGTATGTATGTATATATATATATATATGCATAATTGTGTATGAATATATACCGATATATGTAGCCATATATGTATAGTTGTAACTGGGGATGTGATATAAATATCAATATGTGGATGTCTAGATATACAAGTGTACACCTAGTTGAATTGTGATGTGATTTGAATGATATATATGCTTGCTATATATACATACATATGGATGTATATGTATAGTATATCCATAAATATGAGGGTATATATAAATATATACAAGTGGTATTATGTTGATTGTGAGGTTATTTACTCAGCATGTGTTATGCACTGTCGTGATATTAAATCTTTGATATGTTTTTATCGATCCTCGTGAGGTGTGCGGAGTAGAATACCATCTTGTATTTAGTTACGAGTAGTATAGAGATTTCCTTAGTGTTTGCTATTCGCACATATAGCGATAGATATTGGTCTAGAGTACCTTTTATTTGGGTAGCCCATCGTTACTAGCAATAGGTTTTGGTGAAATTCGAAGACAAATTTCCTTTTCAGAGGGGAGATTGTAAGGACCCATTTGTAAAAATAAAAAATAAAAAAGGAAGGGGGGGTTGCGGTGGCTTTAAAGGGTGAGACCCTATGTCGGTGGGAGAAAAAAAAAAGAAAGAAAAGAAGGAAAGAAAAGAGAGAAGAAAGAAAGGGAGAGTGAGGCCGAGAGAAGAAGGGGCCGGCGGTAGCTCGACGATGGCTCGCCAGAGCGTAGGAGCTCCCATCCGACGCCGGCGACCTTAGATCTAGCGTTTCTTAACTTGATCTACGCATCTATGATGGCGAATTTACATTTTCGTCACTCCATTTTGAGGTAGGGGCATTTTCTCATTTTAAACCACGGATGCATGGGGGTTTTGGTGTAAATAATGTAAATATACATGTATTTGGTATGGGAAATGATTTCGAAGACCACTTGTGTAGGCCGAATGTGAGACGAAGTTAATAGCTGATTGGATGACTATTTTCTAAAGAAGGAGAATAAAATCTCTCTCTCCTTCTCTCTCTTCGGTCTTCACTCCATACCCTTTTTCTCTAATCAAGTACACAAAGGACAAAAAAGGCAAATTGATGACTGCTTTTTAAAAAGGAGAAGAAGACAACTTTTTTTTTATTTTGGTTTTGCTGGTTGGAAGCTTGGAGCACTGGTAAGAAACTCAAAAAGTAGAAAAAGTCTTGTAACGTGCACTCAACCATCAAAACTCATGAAAAGAAAGATAAGAAAGATGTTCTTAAATTGGATCACTGGCTAATGTTCCTTTTTATAAGATAACAAAGATTATTTAGTTTGATGTCCCATATATTTAGATAACTCGAGTTCATGATAATTCAGATAAATTGGGAGTTTTATTAGATAACAATAGCCATATACATGATAGTTCAGATAAATTAGGAGTTTTATCAGATAACAATGGGGTTACGTAACAAACAAATGTAAAACCCTAACAGGGCAAGTAAGTAACAGGGCTGGACTCTAGTTATCTGATTTCTACTACTAGTGAGTAATAGGGTCATTTGATTCCTTTTGGGAATTGATAAAATGGAGGAGAAGATGTGAGCAAATCAGGTTCCTTTGGTTTCCTACCACTGGTGAGTAACAGGAAAGAACTTGAATGCAGGAGGTTTTTCGAACGCGGGAGGTTTAAGGAAGTTCGGTTGATGATTCCTTTTGTAAATCACTGAAAAGAACGAGAAGATTTGAGGAAGATTTTAAGAAATTTAGATGATCCCCAATTATCTGATTTTGGAAGCATATTTGAACCGGGAAATTAGGAATTCCCATATTTAGGTTTATTTTGGCTACTAATGGTGTTAATATCACTAACTAATTAGGTTCAGTCATGTCAGTGGTTTTATGTTTTGGTCCTCTAATAGTGGTCCTATGTATCACTACTCATTTGGTATATGTTGCATAAATATCATGCACATGGGTATATTTTATGGGTTTTGATAAGTTTTGGAAAACCCAGGGTTTGATTTGTATACCCTTTTGTTATATTCATATTAGTTTTGGAACTCTCCTACGTTTATGGGTTGAATAGGTTAGTTTTGAAACCTATTGGGCCATATTTGTGTAGTCAACATATTAAGGTCACTTTTATATATGTGTTTTTAAAACCTTTATTTTGAAAAATGGTTGGAAAATGAAATATATGT
The DNA here is from genome assembly GCA_039720395.1 of Liquidambar formosana. NCBI lineage: Eukaryota > Viridiplantae > Streptophyta > Magnoliopsida > Saxifragales > Altingiaceae > Liquidambar > Liquidambar formosana. The sequence continues at coordinate 24,389,090 of CM077821.1, forward strand.
ATTATAAGAGTTGTTTCATATGATTTAAAGGTATTATTTCCTTTAAATGATTTTTAGGAAAGTTCATTATATTTTCCGGTGATATTGAGAAATTATGGAAATAATGAATAAGAAGAAAAATGGTTTTATAAGCTTTAAAGAATGCCTCACTTGATAGGGAGGGTCACTTGGGATTATATTGGGGTTCTATTAGTTCTGCCTTACCCTTATGGTCCTGTGGGTTCAGTCAGTTCTACCCCGAATTTATGGAAATAAAATCCCTTAATACCGTGCAAGGGCCTCGTTTGTCTGGAGAAGTTTATTACACACAGGGACGAAACCAAGATTTCATCTTGGGGGTGGCCAAAGCAGAAGTCAAAAAAATTTCACCATTCATTGCATTAAAAAAATGAGAAACATATTAAGATTTGAGACTAAGTTAATACATAAAAAATAAGACTAGAGGTAATCACACAATGTCACAATGAGAACAAATAATTTTGTCAAGAAAAAATGACAGTAATTTAAAACAAAAATACAAAAATACAAAAAAAAGAAAAAAAAAAAGAAAGAAAAAGAAAGAAACTAAAAAACACAAAAAACAAAAAACAAAGAATCGTTAAAAAAAAAAAAAAAAAAAAATCTCACTTGATGAGGAAGCCAGAGACGTCGAGTTGTTCCTTTTACTAGGATTGGTACCGTTTAGTAAAAAATCAAGAGGGAAGATCTTCTCTCAATCTCTTGAATCTTTTGGCTGATCAAAGGTGAGGTGTAACACCTGTAATTTGAAAACAAGGTATTAAGGGTTTAAATTGCTGAAATTTGGCTAAGTGTAGGGGAAAAAGTGAATTTTCGTAAATCTTTGTTTTTAAAGATAATTTTTGGTGGTAATGGAAGTTTATAATATTATAAGACTTCTGTGATTTTATGGGATTTTATTAGCATGTTTGGATTGGGTTCCTCACATGTTTGTTTTAGGAAAATCTGTCGGGCGACAGATTTTGTACTAAAACTTGGAAATGAGATTTTGATATACTTGGAATTTGATTTTTCTGATATTTTATTTGGATTCAAATGGGGGGTTATTTGCTTATTTTCATTAAATAACTTAAAGTAAGATACTTAAATGTTTTGGATGAAAATAAGGTTGATGTCTGTACTGATGGAGAGTTGCTTGACTAACTATCTATTTTTTGCTGTCTGTGTATTTCAGATGGCTGAAACATGTTTCAGCCGTCTGAAAGACAATTTTTAGCTAGCTAAAAGTTCATGTCAGCCGACTGAAAATTCTAGAGAGGATTATTTTGTGTTGGGCATTTTCAGCCAGGTGAAAATACTTTTCAGCCATCTGAAAGTGTCAGCGGACAGTTTTTAAAAAATGGCTATTTGACGATTTTACCCCCTCTTTCCTTTATTAAACCCATTCCTAATGAGTTTCTTACCCATTTTCTTTTAGCAGAAAAGGAAAGAGAGGAGAGAGAGAGAGAGAGAGAGAGAGAGAGAGAGAGAGAAACATGGAGGAGAGAAGAGGAACTTGACGGCGAGGAACATGACTGCAGGAGCTCGAATCTGACCCCTATAACGCTTGGATATTGCAATTTCCACCCCGATCTACACGTGTACACCCTTAGATTCACGTTTCTAGTTACCATTTGAGAAGTAGGTGCATTTTTCATGGTTGTAAACCATTATATGCATGATTTGGTATATTATCATGGGTTTTTGCATGTTTACATGATATGATTCATGTTTACATGGGAATAGGGCTTGAATTTCTTAAAAATTCATATATTTGGGAAATTAGGGTTTTGTTTTATACCCTATTTTGTTATATTTGTGTTGTTTTGCATACCCTCACATAATTTCGAATACAATGGGTTGATTTTGAAAACCTATTTGTTAAATCCTTGCAATGGACTATTTAAGGGTCACTTTTATGTAAGTGTTGGAAACCCATTTTTCTAAAATTATAAATAAAAATGGATGTGCTGATAAGGGATACTTTCCGGTCTTAATGACTACAATGTTCCCGAAATGAGGTTACTTTTTGGATCTATGTAGGATTCATAGTATTTCCTCAAGATGAGGTTATTTTCTAGACCCATATAAGGATCTATAGTGTTTCCTCTCATTTCCGCGCGCGAGGGCCCCGCATGACCTGGGGAGGATTATTCAGTTTGAAAAACTGATGATGTTGTGGATTGCCAGATATAGCGGATTTATGTTATGAATGATTTTCATGTTCTCCTTTACTTATTTTAAAATTTGTAATATGCAACCCCTTATTATCTCATTTTATTTAATTGTTCATAATGGTTTTAAAACCTTGATATACAATTTTGAAAAATGTATCTTACTGAGTTTATACTCACGCCTATTTTCAAAACCTTTTGCAGACTTTGAGCAAAGTAAGGATGACTCTTATGAGGAGGCATCACATCGGACTTAGCATATGTGTGAACCCCAAAAAGTGGCCCACAAGGATTGCAAAGAAAATAGGTTGAAAAAGAAAAAGGAGTCGCCACCTTATTTTTTTAAAGGAAACAAGGAAAACCCTAAAAACAGTTTGTTTTAAGAAAACAATTTGAATGACTCCATATTTAAAAAGGAAAGGCAAAAACAGTCTTTTGGAAACCAAAGAAATCGGGATTCGGAGGCTAAGTTATGACATGGGAAGGTTCTAGGCAAAGCCTATAGGCATCCATGTCATCCTTTCGGTCTCTTATTTTATTTGGGCTAAATTAAATCCTTACCATACAAAAATCAGCAAGTATCACAAGAATTGCATGCATATCATATATTCCATCCATAATAAACAAACAAAAACAAAGAAAACAAAACAAAACTAGGATACTTAGATCCTAGGGCGGACTTGAACCTCAAAGCGCCTACGTACCATGTAGCGAAATACATGGATCAAAGTCCACGTAGTTCGAAGAGAATTAGGGTTAAATCCTAATATAAACCTATGGTAAAAACCCTAGGTTTCCTTATTTGAAAGATAGAAAATCTGATATTTAAACTAAGTTTGAAATAAAAGTAACTTCCATAAGATGGAAACTTTGAGAAAAAAGGCAACTTTATTTTAACGAGGAATCCCCTAGTGATTCACCATGGATTCATATTAAGAAGTAACCCTAAAAAGGGAGAAGGGAAAAGTTAAGGAAGAAAGAAGTGAATTAGGGCACTTCCACACCCTACTTACCTTAGGCAATTACTCCAAGCAAATAGCAAGCTTAAGCAATGATAGCCCTATTTGCAATGAGGCAATTATCGCATCTGTTTGTACCCTTACACGTGCTCAAAACAAGACAAAAAGAAGAAAAAAGAAATCTAGATAGAATAGTATTAAAGCCTAAATTCATCCACTAATCATGCAAATAACATAAACAGTGAATAAAACTAAACCTTAATGCAATCCTAACACTAAGACATGCATAAAAACCCTAAAATCCACTAACATGAATGCAAAAATATCATAATTATTCTATATGCAAGACATACATAATAACCATGAAGAAAAATCAACAAAGAAGCCTAAGTTAACATGCTATATGAAACTAATCTAAAACAAGGACAGTAGGAACCCTAAACTCACAATCATGCTTAAAAACCTATAGAATAACTCTAAAGCATGCATAACTCATGATGAACAGTATTTAAACCATGTATATTAACTAACTAAAGCTATGACACATGATAAAAAACTCAACTTTAGCATGCAATAGTCCTATTCTATAAGAAACCCTAATTTAAACTTGAATAGAAGGGAGTTTTACCTTAGGGAGAGCTTCCTTGCTGCTGTAGAGACTCTCTTGCTCTTATGGATGACTTGAACCAAGTTTCGTCAAGGCTACAGTAGGAACTCCAACTCTCCTTTAGCTCTCTCTCTCTTATTCTCTCTCAAACACTCAGGCGTAATACATAAAGTGGCCTCCAATTCCCTCCCTTAGTGCTGAAGCATAAGGGGGTATTTATAGAGTTCAATTAGGATAAATCAATGGCTAGGATTAAAACCCTAAAAATTAATCCAAGGGTTATTAGAGACTCCCTTGGTGCTTAAGAAATTTAAAAGTTACTAAAAATTAGAAGGAAAGTCATCCAAAAGAGTCCCAAGTCGTCAAAATAGGGAAGGAATCCCGTTTCAGCAAAAATAGGTAAGTGGCCTCGGGTGATCACCAAGCCTTGGGTGGCTAGCCACCAGGGGCTGGGTGGCTAGCCTCCCGGGCTTGGGTGGTCACCTGAGCCTACTTTAGTTTTTTGACTTTTTTGGACTCTATTGCCTTCTAGGAGTGTTTTAGGGTCAAATTAACTCCGATTTTGATGAAACGAAAGCCAAAACGACTATGTTTTGATGAGGAATACATTTTTGAACATTTTAGGGTGAAAACCACTAACCACAGGGGCATGGTTAGGTTTGAAAAAGGTGGTTAACCGCTATGCTCTACCTTTGCAAAGCATAGGTATGCACATAGGATTGAACCAAATGTTTTCCAAACCAAAATTAAACTTTCTAAAACACTTTTAGGGATAAAATGATGACTAATTAAAATCAATTTGAAAAGATTTGGTTGGTAATTGTGAGTTAATTTGAGCTAACACGAAAGGGGTCAATTAACCAACTTGAACCATATTGAGCCATTTTAACCCTAAGCCATTGATTCATCAAATTGAACCTAGAAATACCTCATATGCATCAATATGAACTCCAATTGACAACTTGGAGATCATTTCAAGGTCAAAGGAAAAGTTTGTGACCTAAAAGACGATTATACCCCTCAAGTCACAAAAGTCCTTATTATCCTTCAAGATCAACTCCAAATTAAACCAAAATTCATGTCCAATGTCCTTGTGACTCTAGAAAACTAATGCAAGTAACTAGACTAAAAAACAGAACAAAAACCTACATGAAATGGTGAGCCCTTGTAAGGTGGTGCAAAAATGGGGTGTGACAGAAGCCCCTTATTGGTGCAACAAGTTTCACTTGCGAACCAATGATAAAAGAACATCCCATTTTTGCTTGGGAGAGTAATTGCATCAAGTTCGAATGGAGAACTCCATTATCCTATAGAATTCATCACATATCTTAAACAAATAGAAGTCAATGCCTAGGTAAAGGTCAATACCCAGGATGAGTAGAGGTAATTCTAAATGGAGGTCAACACACGGGATGAGTAAAGTCAATACTCAAAGAGAATAAAGATCAGTATTAGGAGTGAAGGTTAACACTCAGGGTGAGTAACAATCAATACTCGAGAGGAGTAGTGATAAATATGAGTGGAGATCAACACTCGGAGTGAATACCAGTCAATACTTGAAAAGAATAGGAATCAGTATTCAGAGTGAAGGTCAACACTCGGGGTGAGTACCAGTTAATACTCAAGACAAATATGCTTTAACACTTAGAATGAGTATGGGTCAATACACAGGGTGAGTATGGGTCAGTACTCAAGATGAATATGTGACAATACTCAGGGTAAGTATGGGTCAATATTTAAGATGAGTATGTATCAATACTTGAAATGAGTATAGGTCAATACTCAGGAGAGCCAATAAGACATCGTATGGGTAAGGTTCATTACTTAAACGAGAACCAATGATGGATAGAAGTCAATATCCGTACTAAAAAAACTCATGAATAGAAGTCAATACTTATAGAGAAAAACACATAAGCAAGGGTCAATGCTTGAAATGAGTAAAGATCAATACTCACAGAGAAAATCACTCGAGCAAGGGTTAATGCTCAAGATAAAATGTATATAAGCAAAGGTCAATGCTTGAAATGAGTAGGATTCAATACTCACAGAGAAAATCACTCGAGCAAGGGTTAATACTCAAGATAAAATGTATATAAGCAAAGGTTAATGCTTGAAATGAGTAGGATTCAATACTCATAGAGAAAATCACTCAAGCAAGGGTCAATGCTCAAGATAAAATGTATATAAGCAAAGGTAAATGCTTGAAATGAGTAGGATTCAATACTCACAGAGAAAATCACTCGAGCAAGGGTCAATGCTCAAGATAAAATGTATATAAGCAAAGGTCAATGCTTGAAATGAGTAGGATTCAATACTCACAGAGAAAAATCACTCGAGTAAGGGTCAATGCTCAAGATAAAATGTATATAAGCAAAGGTCAATGCTTGAAATGAGTAGGATTCAATACTCACAGAGAAAATCACTCGAGTAAGGGTCAATGCTCAAGATAAAATGTATATAAGCAAAGGTCAATGCTTAAAATGAGTAGGATTCAATACTCACAGAGAAAATCATTTGAGCAAGGGTCAATGCTCTAGATAAGGGTATGAGTGAATACTCTAAATGAGTGAAGGTCAACATCAGGATGAATAATAGTTAATATTCCAAACGAGCAAAGGTCAATGCTCAAGAAAAAAGAGTATAGGTAAATACTCATAGGGGAGCTTAACAAAACATTAGTTAAGTAGGAGTCACTATTCATAAGACAAGGTTAGCATGAGGACAAAGCCAACACCACATGAAAAAAATATCACTCACACGGCTACTTGGGTGTAACCCAATAGCGAAAACTTAAGCAAATATGGTCATGGGAAAATGGACCTTGAAACATAATGAGCATTACATGTCACTAATGCATGCATATCAACTAATCAATCAACTCAAATAAAATTGATTCACATGGATCAGCACAAGTTCAAAGCCATGCACAGAAAGATTTACTAGAAATGGTTTTGCAAACCTATCATTCTTTTTCCTTAAAGACCTCTTTACATACTTAGCACAATCATGGACTTTTCAAAAGCATTTTTCTTTGTTTATAAAATGGTGGTCGAGCCTTCTTAGGAAACAATGCAATTTAGGAGGATCGGATCAAACCCATGAATTCTTTTTCAAGGTATAGGAATGGAGTGGAATCACCTCTTCTTCTCTTCTTCTTTCTTCACTTTTTTTTTTCAAAACCCTAACTTTTGCCCAGATTGCCCTTACGGGTTTTCAACCTAGCGGGTTGCCCTAATTTTTGCTTAGGCCGCCCTTTCGGGTTTTCAACCTAGCGAGCTCTTCTTCTTTTCCGTTTCTTTTTCTTTTCTCTATTCTTTCCTTTCTCACTAGCGCAAAGAAATTCAACTCATGAAGCCCCAGTCCATTCCCTTCATAAAGTTCTCTGATAAAACAAACCAGCCCCAGCACATATTCAAATTCTTCTTCAACAACCATAATCAGCCCCTAGGTTCATAGAATGACATGCCCACTTCTCTTGGTTAACACATTCACATTCTTTAATTGAGCAAAATAAATCAGCCCCAATCTCACAAAATCGCATGCCTACAGCCAAGGCGAATCGTTTCATAGTGGTTACTGTTACCCTTTTTCCATCATTAAATCCATGACAAGAGTCTAAGCCACAAGGTAAGAAGATATAAAATTTGAAGGAACCCACAAATGAATCATTATGACTAAATACTTTTAAAGGACAAGGTCTATGACCACTAGAAACACACAAGACTTAAGAGAGGCGAAGGTAGAAAGTGGAGGGACATCCGAAGGACTCAAACCAAACAAGAACAAGAAGGATAATCATATTAACTTTCTTGGTGGCATGTAGTATTTTAGCTCACTAATTTGATGAATGAAACTGTTTCCTCTTGACTTAGTGACAAAGAATTGCCTTCAATGGTTGGTTATATGTAAAGCCTCTTTCTTTCTTTCTCTTTTTTTTTTTTTTTTCAATGAATTAGACTGCACCCAAAGTGACTTTATGGGCTACCCACGTATCTCCACTTTGTTCTTCACATTGATTGAACAAACTAACATTTTTTTTCCTTTAGTGGAGAATCAGGTCCTCGTAGTTCAAAAGATTCAGGTCCTCGTGAACAAACTAACACTAAGACATGCATAAAAACCCTAAAATCCACTAACATGAATGCAAAAATATCATAATTGTTCTATATGCAAGACATACATAATAACCATGAAGAAAAATCAATAAAGAAGCCTAAGTTAACATGCTATATGAAACTAACCTAAAACAAGGACAGTAGGAACCCTAAACTCACAATCATGCTTAAAAACCTATAGAATAACTCTAAAGCATGCATAACTCATGATGAACAGTATTTAAACCATGTATATTAACTAACTAAAGCTATAACACATGATAAAAAACTCAACTTTAGCATGCAATAGTCCTATTCTATAAGAAACCCTAATTTAAACTTGAATAGAAGGGAGTTTTACCTTAGGAAGAGCTTCCTTGCTGCTGTAGACACTCTCTTGCTCTTGTGGATGACTTGAACCAAGTTTCGTCAAGGCTAGAGTAGGAACTCCAACTCTCCTTTAGCTCTCTCTCTCTTATTCTCTCTCAAACACTCAAGCATAATGCATAAAGTGGCCTCCAATTCCCTCCCCTAGTGCTGAAACATAAGGGGGTATTTATAGAATTCAATTTGGATAAATCAATGGCTAGGATTAAAACCCTAAAAATTAATCCAAGGGTTATTAGAGACTCCCTTGGTGCTTAAGAAACTTAAAAGTTACCAAAAATTAGAAAGAAAGTTGTCCAAAAGAGTCTCAAGCCGTCAAAATAGGGAAGGAATCCCGTTTCAGCAAAAATAGGTAAGTGGCCTCGGGTGACCACCAAGCCTTGGGTGGCTAGCCACCAGGGGCTGGGCGGCTAGCCTCCCGGTCTTGGGTGGTCACCCGAGCCCACTTCAATTTTTTGACTTTTTTGGACTCTGTTCCCTTCTAGGAGTGTTTTAGGGTCAAATTAACTCCGATTTTGATGAAACGAAAGCCAAAACGACCATGTTTCGATGAGGAATACATTTTTGAACATTTTAGGGTGAAAATCACTAACCACGGGGGCATGGTTAGGTTTGACAAAGGTGGTTAACCGCTATGCTCTACCTTTATAAAGCATAGGTATGCACATAGGATTGAGCCAAATGTTTTCCAAACCAAAATTAAACTTTCTAAAACACTTTTAGGGATAAAATGATGACTAATTAAAGTCAATTTGAAAAGATTTGGTTGGTAATTGTGAGTTAATTTGAGCTAACACGAAAGGGGTCAATTAACCAACTTGAACCATATTGAGCCATTTTAACCCTAAGCCATTGATTCAACAAATTGAACCTAGAAATACCTCATATGCATCAATATGAACTCCAATTGACAACTTGGAGACATTTCAAGGTCAAAGGAAAAGTTTGTGACCTAAAAGACGATTATACCCCTCAAGTCACAAAAGTCCTTATTATCCCTCAAGATCAACTCCAAATTAAACCAAAATTCATGTCCAATGTCCTTATGACTCTAGAAAACTAATGCAAGTAACTAGACTCAAAAACAGAACAAAAACCTACATGAAATGGTGAGCCCTAGTAAGGTGGTGCAAAAATGGGGTGTGACACATATGCATTGCATTATGGATGTTGTGTAGATGCATTTTACAATTTTATGGCTTGTATATTATTTAGACAGACTTATTGTATTACATACTGTTTGTATTGATAATAAAACTCTGTAGGAACTAGTATGCTAGCTTAATTTAATTACCTGTTGTGGATGGTTGAATGATTTTGATTTTAAATTGAATAGGTTTAAACTGTCGAGAACTTTGTATGTCCTATTTTCAGACAGGACTATGCCGGATTTTCTAAAAATATTTTATAAAGCTATAATTTTTATTATGAACCATCCTTGAACTTCATTTTATTTATTCTTCTTTCTATTGACACGTCATAGCCTATTTTCGAGTCGTGACAAGAGGCTTCAAGGATACATTTTGTTCAACCATTCAAGATAAAATGAGAACTTGAAAAGTATAAATTAGTATGTTTGTAAATGAAAGGCCAAAAGACAAAGCCTTTCTTTTGGTGATTACCTTGTATTCAGTTTTTCTCCATTGTGTATAATCTAACTTCTAGATCTTTTAGCTTTTACATAAAAGCTTTTTAAGTGAGGTTGATTGGAGTGGCCAGTTGGGATTAAAGAAATTTTTTATTGGTATTGGGGTGGCCACGTGAAGGTGAGAGTAGGTATAGTGAATATGTAATATTATATAAGAGAGGATTTTATTAAAGTTGGGGGTGGCTATGGCCCTCTCAGGCCCTCTCTTGGTTCCATCTCTGATTACCCATATCACCTAAGGCATTCAAATAAATGCGGTTGGATATAAGATGGATTTTATCGATTTATAGTAACACAAAGGGTTTTTATGCCACGTGGAAGTTATCATAAATAATTCAATTTTGATTTATAAATAATTGAGATATATTTCTTACCTTTTTCATAAAAAGGTAGATGTTAGTGGGGTATTTAAGCATTATATCATTATATTTTATTTCCACAGTTATTCTTTTATACTTGTAAATTTGGTGTTATAAATCAACGTATAAATTGCAAAATAATAACGGTTTTGCAGGGTTCTTTGAAAAGTATATAAAACTATGGTTTTAAAACCTTGGGTCGTTTTGGGGAAATGTTTTCCTACTGAGCGTATAGCTCACACCCCCTAGTTTTCTTGCAAGTTTTATTTTCAAAAATAAAGCTTGGCGTGGGGTTTCGGAACTCATCAATTTGCATGCATGCATTTAGAGAATGTGTAATAAATTTGAGTAAATTAATTTATTTTATTTTTGCATGTATTAATTTAAATTCATGACTTGTAATAATTAAATAAATAGTGGATGCAGATAGGGATGAGACCCATGTGGCTATGATGGCCTTTAATTTATTTATTTTAGAAATACTGTGTGGATGGACTGAAAATGATTAAAAAAAAAAGAAAGTGTTTTCTCCATGTTTTATGACTAGTCGATAACTTGGTATGTCCTATTTACAGACGAGATCATGTCGGATTTTCTAAAAAAGTTTCAAAAGAATTATTTTTATTAAACATCCACCAAAATTGGTTTTAAAAATTGATTTTTCTACTATATCACCAACGGCCCCAATTTCGGGTTGTTACAGGTGGTGCCATCGGTCTGTTTCAATCCGCTATGGTATATGGCACGTCCAATTTTTTTAAAACATATAACAAGGCCAATCAAAAATTTCTACGAAGTTCAGGGGTCAAAATGCAATTAACTAAAAATAAAAGGGCCATAGTAGAATTATTGAAAATTCTATAAATGCATTCCCAAATTTTCAATTTCTTATAAGTTCCAACATGGTGTAGTCAAAATTTGATTTGGAGGTATTTTGGTTGACTTTTGAAATAATGGCCAAATTGTAATTTTACATAGAGACAGTAAAAAAATGAAAGTGCAAAAATTTGTGTAAAAATGTAACTATGTCGTAGTGTATGTCAAAATGAGTTCAATGGTTTGAGCTGTGACTCATTTGCAGTCCTAGACACGGGTTATTCGAAGTTTAAAAAATCATAGAATAGGCCTAAACTTTCCCATTTTTGAAAACTAGGCAAACGATGTCCGATTTGCATGAAATTTTATGAATAGTTTCAAATGATTTTTTTTGGATTTTATAAACAATTTTCATCTCAATTGGACCTGACATGCACTTGCATGTGGGTAAGAGTGGGGAGACCCCCTGAGCGTGTGTACTGCATGCGTGTCCCTGACCTACTACTTGCGATTTTCTTTTATTTTGGCAGAAACTTCAAATATTTTTTAAAATTCAAATCTTAACCTTTTTCGATAATTCAAAATCCCAATCCACTTAGCTTTCCATGTAGAATTTTATAAAAATATCAAGAAAAAAAAAAACAATTGATTTGTACAGTTTTTCATATTAGCGTTTTCAGCTTATGCAATTTGTTTCTCATAATCTACAAGGTATCAAGGCTCGTCTTCACACAGTAACTTCTTTATAATGTATATTGACTATGGTAAATATTTCATATGGTTTCATGCACTCTACATGAAGAACTATATAAACAAAAGTTGAGGGAAGCTATTAAAGCTTCCTTTAAGCTTCAAACTCTACTCAAACCTCAATTAATCATCATGAAATTTTTAGAATCAATATTACATCATTCAAGGATAAGAAATATCACTTCAAATTCGTGCAAGGATGCTTTGAAAAATCTCTCCTTAGTTGACCTTTCCACTTGTTTTTTTCTCTCTTACGCTTAGTAGTGCACGAAAATGGCTACAAAGCAACCCTTTAAACTCTCTCAAGTCAAGGTAAGTCTAACTTCCTTTAATGCCTTTTAACCAATAATAAATTTTCTTTATTTTTCTTTTTATTTTTTGAGTGACAACTAGTTTTTATCTCTCTCTCCTCCTTCCCTTAGGGTGTAAGGAATCCATAGGGTGTTGACACCTCTCTCCCCTCCTTATACAAGCATATTGACATCACTCCAATTCTAATTTATTACATCATAATTCCTATTGTTTTGATAATAATTAAGAATCCTAAATTTATTTTATTTATTTATTGTGGTGATGAAATTTACAACAAAAAATAATAATAATAATAATAATGATAATAAAATATAATTACATAAAATACAATTAGATAATAATATTACTAATTTGATAATTATAATGAAAATAATAATAATTACAATAATCACACTAATAATAAAAGTACTATGATAATAATAATAATAATAATAATAATATGATATTAATATTAATATATTCGATGATAATTTGGGTGGTAAATTTTCAGGGTCTCAAAACAAGCTCTAGAGAAATTTTCTCCTTCTTTGCCGGAGGGTATGAAGTGACTCATTTGGAAGATAGTAAGACTTCATAACATACCACTTGCATTACAGGTAAATGAATTTTGTACTTCTTTCAAACCTAATCTAAGTGCCTAGAATAAGCAACTATTGTCACGACCCGAAATTATCAAGTCATGATCAAGGGTAATAAAATGGGATTTAATTAATAAAGCATTTTATTTTTTGACACATAGAATTTGACTTTTCCAAATAAAACACATTTTATATTCATAAGTAAGTGAGAATAAAATATTTTAACCATTATTTTAATAAAAATCCAGCATGACTCGTTTGCTATATGGGCTAGCCAAGTAAAACCATTAACCTATAAAAAAAAATATACACACACACACACACACACACACACACACACACACACACACACAAAAGCATCCATCCACAAGGGTATCATTACTTGCCTCAGATTCCACATGGTTCCCAACCAAAATTAATTATTACAATTCCAAATTAATAATATATACATCACCAAGAAATTAAAATATATTCAATCATAATTTAATACATCATTAATTCATAGCCTATCACAAAATGTATCCTCTAATTTGTAGAATGCCTCGTGAACCAATAAACAAGTATTTCATCAAAATACTATAATTTAAACAACTTCTTTATCTTTAAGAACCTGCAAAACTGTAGGGGGTGAGCTAAAGCTCAAAAGGTTACATATTTCTATAAAGTCTATCAAGATTTTAAAATCCATTTAAAACCACAAGATGCATTAAAATACTCATGCACGCTATATAGAAGATATCCAAGTCCAATTCTATATCAAAGACAACCTATAGATTCAAGGCATAAACTCAAATTCATTTCCATATTGTTGTATTTCCATAAAACCGTATAGAAATATCTTAATAAATTCCTTAAGCCAATTGAATGAACAACCAATAGATACAATAAGTTATATACCCATAACTTAATGCAACGAATGCCATGTAATGGTAATGCAATATACGACTCCATGTCCAATTACATTATTCCTCAATTACCAAACTACTCCCGTAGGAGTCTTCACGTGGAAATGGAAGATTTAAACCCAACCTCCAAGAGGACAACACAGCACGACATCCCTACTTAGGACCGTAGTAGCCTCTATTCGGAAACACAGCACGACATCCCTAACTAGGACCGCAATACCCTAGAACCAATGGAGTGGAAAACATAGCAAGATGTCCCATGACTGCAGTAGTCCAACTCCAATAACCCTTTAATACTTTTACCATGTATTTATTAAATCAATTTTCAATGCATTGTTATCCAACAATGAGTGCTATATGCAACATGATTATGTCAATCTTGCTAATAATCTTATAGCTAGCAAAATAATTTTTATATCAACACGATATCCCCATAATTTATAATATAAAGTTTTATACTGACATTTGGCATGTCTACGTATATTTTCCATGATAAACATCAAGAAAATAATCTCACATAATAGTTCCAACCATTGCACAGAAATAAATAACCATATTTATTATCCTTATATTTTCTTTTACAAAATCCAAGTTAATAACTCAATCCGAAAATGCCACAATTACACAACTTTACCCATAACATAAAATTTTACATCGACAAGGTCTAGAAGATCATTTTCCATAATCTTACAATTTAATCCCATACCAATTGTAATTCCAAATTACGAAACATATAACCAATGGATAATTGTGAAAAATATCATGTTTCCATTATCCAAAATTTCTATAGCTTGAAAATATATTTCAAGTCAAAAGACCAAATCTGAAATTTTAGTGAACACAACTAGTGACATGTACAAACAAATTTTTATGATGTAATCCACAAAGAAATAGGCTTTGGGGTTTATATCAATTAAAAGTATATCAAATGTACTTTGTACCCTCAAAGTTTGGCAGAGAAATACCTAGCAAAACCCTTCCAAAAATATTTCTCAATATAGAGTTATTGTTGCTTGGCAGAAATCCCAACTTCAGGTGTATCACGAAATAATTCAACCAAAAATACCAAATGGTCACCAAATGACACGAAAATTGGTAGGATGTTAGCCCAACAAGTCAGTGACAAACTCCAATTTGTTTCATCGCAAAATCATAACTAGAACAAAATTTATGAATTAAAATGGTAAAACGGGACTGTGCTGTCAGTACAGTAAAGCGCACATGTAAAATGGTTTGAGTGTTACAAAACCATCCCTAATTGTACCAATTAAGCCTTCATACCTCTCTAAACTCTCATAGAGAACATATATACATATACACTTACAATTTCAACCAAGCAATTCGAACTTGGCACAAATCACAAGCCAATAAATATGTATCAACATTCCAAATAACACAAATATTTATAATAAATTCCAAGAACAACAAATGAACTATAAAATCTAGGTTTCTTTATATTTAACCATGATAACACCCTCATTTAAAGAAGGTAGATTGATTAAAGCTTAAATCTAAACACATGCATGTGAATAAAAACCCAACTTATCATCCTCTATCACAAATTATATTTTTGAAACCCAAAACTCATGAATATAATTTTGCATGTTTGGATCCATAATAAAAATGGTTTCTTTTATATATACCTAACCCATATACAAAGATTACAAGAGTAATTTCCAATATACATGAGGGTCTCATACCAAAATACAAATTTCTTCCATGAAAATCACAAATCATGCAAAATAATCTAATAATAGAGAAAATAATTCCACATTTCCCAAATACCCTTAATCTACCATGGAGAAATATGTACGTACCTGTTTGGATGAGAAAGAGCAAGAGAAAATACAAAAAATTGGTGAAGGAGAAGCTCCCCCAAGTGGTCCGTGCAAGGCTGTACAGCCCCTTCTCCTCTTCATCGTCTTCTTCTTTTCATTCTCCCTTTTCTCTCTATCTCTCTCTAAACTTCTAAGTGCTGGAAAATGAGAGTAATGGGGCTGATTTGCCCCTTAAAACCATTATTTATATAAGTTTCTTACCCATATGTGAGGACCCGTTTTCTTAATAGGGATTATTACGGCTTAATGTATGATTAGCGTAGTTAATCTCTTGATTTGTTGGATAACCCCATGTATGGGTAATCTATGTGTATGATAATATAATGTTATTTGTGATTTGATGCTTGTTTTTATGCATCAAGTGTTTTAAGTGTGTGTTTGGCCTTATTTGCAGCTTCAGGTCTAAGCCGCTGAAATTTGGCTAAGTGTAAGAGAAAAATGAATTTTTGTAAATCTTCGTTTTTAAAGATAATTTTTTACGGCAATGAAAGTTTATAATATTATAAGACATTGGTGATTTTATGGGAATTTATTGGCATGTTTAGATTGGGTTCCACACATGTTTGTTTTAGGAAAATCTGTCGAGAGACGGATTTTGTACTAAAACTTGGAAATGAGATTTTGATATACTGGAAATTTGATTTTTCTGATATTTTATTTGGATTCAAATGGGGGGTTATTTGCGTATTTTCATTAAATAACTTAAAGTAAATGTTTTTACTGAAAATAAGGCTGATGTTTGTGGCTGATGTTTGTGCTGATGGAGAGTAGCCTGACTGACTATCAATTTTCAACTGTCTGTGTGTTTTAGACATCTGAAACACATTTCAGACGTCTGAAAGTGATATTTCAGACGTCTAAAAGTCAAATTCAGACGTCTGAAAATTCTAGAGAATGATAATTTCTGAAGTTTAGTTTCAGACGTCTGAAACTAACTTTCAGACGTCTGAAAGTTGCGATCTGCAAATTTTTTAAAGGGTTAAAATGACGCTTTTGCCCCCATTTCCTATATAAACCCTTTAACCCATGAAAACTCTAGACCCTTCTCTATTCTTCTAGCCAAGAGAGAGAGAGAATGAGAGAAAGAGTGACAGGAGAGGTCGTGGGTGGCTCGCTAGAGCATGGCAGCCCCGATCCAATGCTAGCAAGCTCAGATTCATCATAGTTAGGCCCGATCTACGTGCGTGTAGGGATGGTTTGGCATTTGCATCATTCATTTTTGAGTTAGGGGACATTTTCTCATTTTAAACCCTTGTTGCATGGGGGTTTGAATATAAATCATGTAGATTTATATGTATTTGGTAGTTTTTGCATAAATATCATGCATGGGGTATATATTTGCTAGGTTTTACAAATTATGGGAAACCTAGGGTTTGATTCACATCATTTTTGTTATAAAAATGTTGTTTTTGAAATCATTCATTTGAAAATGATTTATAGGGGTTATTTATTGTGATTTTTTTGAACCCACCTGTTATATGGTTTTCTTGGAAAATTTATATATATATAAAATTTTCCAGTTTATATTGGAATTATGGAGTTATTTCAAATGGTTTTCTAAGAACAAACCTATTATGTGGTTTTTGGAAAATTTATATATAATTTTCTAGATTATATGAGAATTGTGGAATTGATAAATGAATAAACAAGTGGTGATAATATGGATATGGTGATGAGGACTACTGGAGTCAGGATTACTGTAGTCTCAAAGGAACGGGACGTCTTGTCGTGTCTTCCTATCTTTTAGTCCTGAGTTACATGCCCGAATATGAGGTTACTTTCTGGTCCAAGAAGGATCATAGTGTTTCCTCATGATGGGGTTACTTTCTGGACCAAGTAGGATCTATAGTGTTTCTCCTTATTTTCCGCGTGCAAGGGCCCCGCATGACCTGGGGAGGATTTATCAGTTTGAAAGACTGATGTTATGGATTGCTGAATATGACGGTTGATGATTATTGGCTTATAAGGCCGTGATATGGAATAAGGAAAGAATGATAATGAATTATAAATAACTTGAGTTATTTCTTACTTTTTAAAAAAATAAAAAGGGGTGTTGGTATTAAAAGATTTAAAATTCCGTAGTTTATTTCACTATAAATGTATCAGTTTTATTTACTGAAAATTATATTGCAAACTAATCAATGGTTTTGCAGGTTCTTGAAAAGTATATAAACTATGGTTTTTTAAATCCTTGGGTTAATTTGAGAAATGTTTTCGTACTGAGCATGTAGCTCATACCCCCACAGTTTTCTTGCAGGTTATATTTTCAAAGCTAAGTTGACCTGGGTTTTGGGAGCACATCAGCATGCTTGCATTCATGTAGAGAATATTGGAGATAGGCTGTGAGCCTAGGCATGTATTAATTTTAGTTTCATGGCCTGTAATAATTATTTGAGTAGTGGATGCATATCGGAATGAGACCCATGTGACTACGATATAGCCCGTAGATTTCTTTATTTTTGAAATATTGTGTGGATGGCTGGAAAAGCTTATAAATGTGTTTTCTACAGGTTTTATGACTAGTCGATAACTTGGTATGTCCTATTTACAGACAGGACCATGCCAAATTTTTCCAAAAATGTTTTCAAAATGATTATTTCTATTAAACATCCACCAAACTTTGCTCTAAAAATGGTTTTCTTACTACCTTATTAATGGCCCCATTTTGGGTCGTTACACCATAAGACAAGTATCCAACATGCAAAAATAAGTTGGGCATGTGTTCTACTAATTAGGCTCTCCCAACTACAACTAATATAACACTAGGTCCAAAATGTATTGGGCCCAATATAAAATAAAGACCCAAATATAACATAAGGTCTAAGTCTACATATAAGATATGAAAGTCAATAATGCTTAATCCCATCAATGTTAAATAGTACATGTAGTCCAATTAAGTTTTAAAACTTTAGGGCCCACGTCAAAATAATTTATCACATAAAAGTAAATTAATGGCATTCTAAATAATTATCGTGTATAACCCGTGATAATTAATAAGTAGCACTGGCAATATAGTTTTTATGACCTTCCCGAAAATAAAATAAAATAAAATTCTGTACACATTATCAAAATTTGAAATTGACCCATCTAAAAATAATTAAGTAAATAAATAAGATAATTAGAGCCTTAACACCAAGTCAAAGCAAAATTATTTAACCCCCAATTAGCAATCAAAACCGTCGCTAATGGACCCAAAATAATATAATTAACCCAAAATTAGAGTAGGGATATTACAACTGCAATTTGTTGGTTCTAATTCTTAAATCCAGACAATTGTTCCAAATTTGGTTAAGAGAACTATTTTGACCTAACCTCAACATGAATTTGAAATCTATCATGTTTCTTGAGTGGAACCCCCGATAATACAAGGATCACTACTTGTAGGCTTGAAGGTATGAAACAATCCCCTATTATTAGGGTTTAATTAGATTAACCCCACCCCCAAAAAAAATAAAAGAATAAAATAAGAGGAATGGATCGGAATGAATCACATTATAATTCATTTTTAACAGTGTGTTTGGATGAGGTAGTTAAATGAGAATGGAATCAAATAAGAGGAATGGATTGGAATGAATATTATTTTGGGACATATTCGAGCCTAATTAGTTGGAATGAAAAAAAAATATAAGAACCAACTAACACCCTAATGGCCCGATAGAAACAACACAGAGGCATAGAGCCTTATGTCTCTCTTCTCTTTTTTCCTCTTCTCTCACTTGCTTTTACTGCTACTATTGCTTACATCGCCACCGTCGGACCACCATTTCGCCACCATTGACGCATCGTAATGTATTCTCTCTTTTAGTTTGATTTTCACACTCGTTGTCTTCAAAGCTATAGATCTGTGTGCAATCATCCTCTTATTTGTTATAATATCATCAGATCTAATGATTAGGAGATAGATGTGTGCAATTTCATCAATCTAGTGTGTGATTTTCTTTCTATTGATTCTAACATCATCAGATCTAGTGATTAAGACATAGATGTGTGGGATTTCATCAATATAGATGTATGTGTAGGTTCTTTTCTTTAGATCTGGGCATGACTTTGTTCATCTTTATTTTAAAAGCTGCAGATCTGTCTATTGCTATTGATATTCTCATTATCTCTCTCTCTCTCTCTCTCTCTCTCTCTATTGATGTTGTTCATATGTTTTTGCAATTTTTTTTTTTTTTTTGATTTCTGTGAGTCCATAACAATATTAGAATTTACTTTTAATTTATACAAATATATGATTTGCACATATACAACCCTTTTTTATTCTTGTTTTGTTTTGTTTTATGCTTACTATAGCAAATTTACTATAGAGTTCATCAAGACTTGTTAGCTTTCATGGGCACATGTGCCTCTCTTTTTTTTTCTTATTTTTTTTTTTTCCATTAGAGCTTCCCATTAATCTCATAGGTCAAATTAAAATGTCAAAGAGTAATGAACCAACTAAATAATTGCAATTTTTTAAATTTAAATAAGTTTTTCATTTTAAAATTTTTTTAATGGGCCTAGCCTATTGATCATCACAAATTTTATGAAGTAAATGATGCCTATATTAAAAAATGTAAAATTGGAAAATTAAAAATCAAGATTTGTTAACATCCAAGGCACGTGCCTTTTTTGTTAAATTTTAATGGGGCAACCTATTGATTATCACATCACAAATTGTGTAAAATTAAGAGTAAAATCAGAAATTTATAATTTACAATTTTATTGCTATCATTGCTAAACAGTAAACACAAGGATTGACGAATATATATTTTAAGCATTGAATCAGATTCCATTCCTACTAATTCCATTCCAGCCAAATAAACATGGCCTTAGGGAAACTAATCCCCTAACCCTTACATGTATGCAAATTACTATATGTCAATGTACAAATAGGAAAATTGGAGGAGAAAAAAAATTAGTATACAAAACTAAATGATCACAACATGATTTACCTTTCTAATCTCTCACTTCACAATGTAGGGATGAGACTTGAAATATTTTATGGATACTCTCAAATATTGCATTTCACTAATTTCCAACACCTTATTATTATGGCAAATGACTAGTGTTTTTCTTAGAAATGATAACCAATTGAGTAAAAAAAAATGTAAAATAATGATTGATCTGATGAAGAACCACAAATTTGGAGATAGGCTATGAATCCTTGAGAGAGATGATATAAACACTATTGAGAATTAAACAGGGTAGGAGTGCCTAAGATAAAGGAAAAGAGCAATTTTTAAGGTTAACTTAAACAATGGAGCGATTTATGTGGCTGCAAAAATTAGTGAGTAATTATTACAAGTATCATCCACGTATAATATCACAAATCAAGACAGTGGACTTACTTGCCACACAAATAAGTTAAGTTCATTTCACTTCCAATCATCACAAATCATGGTTGGCTCTATTTTTATTTGAATTTTATCTACGTTGTAATGATATCTAAGCTTCTTCCCACAACAAAACATATTGTTGTTTATTCACAAAATAATAGTTAATTACCAATTTTCGTTTAAAAAATTTTCCAATTATTATTGTATTAGCCACCCAAAATGGCAATTAATTACTAATTTTCATTTAATTTAGAAATTTTACATTGTTGGGCATTAGTGCATCATTTTTCCTCTATACAAAAGAAAAATAAAAATAAAAAATCAATTTTAAGAGCATCAGTATTCCCTATAAGCAATAGAAGAGAATGAAAATTTTCCAAATTTATATAAAAGCAACAAAATCCACAAAAAAAAAAAAAAAAAAAAAAAAAAAAAACCCTTATTCATGTAATTTTAATGAACATAAACAGAATATCATATCAAAGAAATGAGGCAAACTTAGAGGAGGATAAGTGGAATAACAACAAAATCTATACCATTAAGGCATTAGTGCCAAGAGATCAAGAAACTAAGATGGTAAAATAATATTTACCTACTAAGATTGCTTAAAAATCATTTTGATGAATGTTAAATAAATTTTCCCAAAATATAAATTTCATTGACCTCATTAGTCGTTAGTCCTCTACAATTGCCACTTTGAAAATTTTCCCCTATAAGATCATCACCTCTTTAGAGTTAAGGGTTTTTTATTTTTTTTTAAAATTTTTTTTATAATTATTTTTCACAAAATTCTACAAACAAAAAAGTGAAAAACGTAAGTGACAAATGAGTAGATAGATAGCTAAACCATCCACTGTTAAGAAATCAATTTTTTTTACTCCCTCCGTCCCTAAAAGATAGGCCAAGTTTGACCAAACACGCAAATTAAGAAAACTTAATAAATGCATTGACTAAATTTTGTTTTCCATAAATACCCTTCTTTTATGAAATGAAATTGAAATGATAAAGTAATTTTTAACAAAACAAAGGGTATAATAAGAAAGTTAAACAATTTTATGGTTTGACTTTTCAAAATGGCCTATCATTTTGGGACACAAAAAGTTGGGAATTTGGCCTATCTTTTAGGGACGGAGGGAGTAATACTTATAGAAGGATCATTTAATAATTTAACTTCAAAGTGGGTCCATAACCTTATTTTTTTAGATAAACATAGTGGGAGAAATTTTTTTAAAATTTAAAGGTTTCTATGATTTTGAATTAACCTTAGAATTTTTCAAGATTCTCATGGGGCCATTGTCAATATTGCAAATCTAACCCTTACACCATATCATTTTTCCTATAAATAAAAAATAAAAAATTATGAGCATCATATTTATAAAAATTCCCTAATTTTATTAAGAGAATCAAAATTCATAAAATTGAAGTTCCAAATTGATAATTCTTAGTGAATATAAATAGAACATCATATAAACTAAATTAGGCAACCTAAAAGGAGAATAATTTAATGAAAAATATAATAAATCCCATTAAGACAAAGAGATCAAGAAATTATAAAATTGTAAGATAAGATTTACATGTTGAGATTGTTATAAAAAAAAATCGTTTTGATGAATGTTAGATTAAACATTCCCTGATATCCAATCACTACATCACCCATCTTAAAATTTTTGTCATATATAATCATCACCTCTATCTTGCTTTCGACTATCAGGGATAGCAATGGGGTATGTTTGGGATAGGATAATGCTTTCTTCCAACTTAATCCTCATGGGAACTACGCCTTCCTAATCCTGTCCCTCATGGGAACCACTCAATCTCAACCTTGTCCCAACCCACTATGACTTTGACATTAAATCTAAGCTCATTCCTATCAATAGACAAGAAGTTTAAACCTAATCAGTACTTCTACAAAGAAATGGTAATAGGACTTGGTTAGTACACTATTACAGAAATACCTGAAAAAAAAAAAACTTTGTTTCTATTCTCACATTAGAATCCAGTGCATCCCTAAGTGGAGTATATATTTCATCAATTTAGACATAATGGTACTTCTTCTCTAAGATATATAGAAAGAGAGAGAGATGTGACTCGCTCATCTTGATGGATGAGCGACAAAAGGCGACAATACCAACAAAGGAGTTTGAAAGCCCCATACGGTGAGTGGCATTTCCTCTTTGTTGCTTTGTCTAAATGAGACTAGGGTATGGAGAGTAAAGATACTTACATATTGAAGGGTAGTGTTTGTAATGTTCTAAATTTACATGGGTATTATAGTAAAACCACGTGTCTTATCAGTGTAAGTCTTTAAAGAAAATTTCAATTTCAATTCGAACCCATTTCTGAACCCTAATGGTTTTTAGAAATCTCCAAACTCACCCCTACTATATTAAGTAATGTGGAAAACCCTTCCCAATAAGGATGCGAAAAAATCTGCCTCATTATCATCCCTAACCACCATCTCTTTCAATTTCTTTATACTTTAGCTTGTATTCTTTTTAGACTCTAAGGCTTTGTTCTACAAAGTTTTTCAAATAATAAGTGAATTATGTGAGGGTCAAATGAGTGGATAGGTGGCTAAGCCCCATCCACTTATAAAGAATCAAAGTTTAATCAAAGTAGCCCCAAACCATTTTTTTTCTTTCAAAGAAACATAATGAAACCAATTTTAAATTTTTTAAAAAGTTTCTAAAGTTTTGAATTGACCTTAGATTTTTTTTTTTCCTATATATTTTATTTTAATAGGACCATTACCCCATTACAAGGTTGCCCTCGCTTGGCATGGCTAGTAGAAAGCAAGGCTCTAAATAGTAAATGAGCAAGGGTTCCCTTGTTGAAGATTTTTTGAGGGATGAATAAATTTAAATAAAGTAATATTGGCAACAATATGAAAAGATGTAAAAAAATAAAAAATGAGGAAGATTATAGTTTTCATGGGTGTGTTGACTAAAAGACTTCTTTAATTTATCATAAACTTGTTCCAAGTCTAATTTGAGAGTTAGAGATCCTAATTTGTCCTTTAAGAGTGCATAGTATGATAAAAAAAAACTACTAACCAAATTAAAGTATTACCCAAATGGAACGTGTAGGCAAGGGCGCAGCTGTGTAGCAAGCTACACTAGCTATAGCCCAGGTAGCCCACCCAACTTCTTTTTTTACATGTATAATTTTGTTGGATATTGAAGTTAGCCTAGGTCAGATAAATAGAAAATCAGCACAAAATCTTAAGTAGCCCGAACTAAGGCATAGCCTAAAATTAAAACAAAGAAGGGGAAATCCAAAAATGGAGAAGGGAATATGGATTGTAGCTAGCTCGTCTGGTGCTCATTTGCCCTTTCTACTTTCTACTGTTCTACACATTTCTTCCTCTCAATCCAAACAAAAGACATCAGGTGATAAATAAAAAATAATAATAATAAATAAATAAATAAAAGGCCGGGGTGGAGGGGGAGCTAAACAGTGGGTTTTTTCCATTGGAATTTGGCTTGTGATTTGGGAAGCTTCTCCAAATCTTTCGATTCCCTCCATGTGACAATGCCGACAATGTTAATGATCAATGGCGACAAGCGACCAGAGATAAGTTTTTCAATCTTCTTTCTTTATATTGAAAAGAAATTGCAAAAAATATTGATTCAGACTTAATAATATATGATTTCTATTTTATGAAGAACCACAAGACACAACTTCAATAGGTTACGTTCGTTTTTTTCTTTTTTTTTTTTGGTGGTACTTTTCAATTTTATGCTTAAATGTATATTTTCTTTTTTTTAGGTCGAATACTTACATAGTTATGTATACGTAAGTTAGAAATTAATTGTAAACTCATTTAGTTTTTATATGTGTGTGTGTGTGTGTGTGTGTGTGTGTGTGTGTGTGTGTGTGTGTGTATTTGTGTTTCTTAGGTTTTTTATCCAGCCTAGGTCAATTTCAAATCCAAGCTCCACCCTTGCATGTAGGAACAAAGACATTTTGAAAATGAAAAACGAGTTTAGAATTAAATGGTTGTAGTCTCCTAATAATGATGATGTCTATTATGATTTTATAAATAACATTTTATAATCAAAAGCCCTTTTGAAGTAGACTTGTGTGTGTATATTATTATCTATGAAAAGAAAATATTAACGAATATGCAAAGTTGCAAATCGGTTAAGTGTTAATTGTATTATTTGTACTTAAAGCTTCACACTCCTTTCGAAAGTCAGGCCCTTTTGAATTGAACTTGTGGATTTAAGCATTATTCAAATTTTAGTACGTAAATGTTCTATAAATATATCATTGTAAAATGTATTATGTCAATCATATGTATGATGCGTAATCAATTTTGTTAATTAATTTCACTAACGCCATATTGACATATGGGTTTAAGTTACAAAATTATACTTTAAAGACATTTTAATAAATTTATATTTATGACATTAAGTTATCCTAGAGCAAAATATATACTTAATTTGTATTTAATTATAATTATTTTGTTATTTTGTTATTCTTTATTTGTATTATTTCTGCAGAAGGTGGTACAATTAGCCATCTTACTAAAATGAGAGCATTTCTAATGACATGCTATATCTCTATGCTAATGTTATATATAACATAATGAATAAAATACACATTGAAAGGTCCCAATTTATTATTTTTTTTAAAAAATTGAAAATTACAATTTTGCCATTCTTTAAAACCCATGTTTTAAGGGGGATAGGGTTTTAACCCCTTTCAATTTTTTATTTTTTATTTTTAGTTTTACTCGAGAAAAAGGGAGAGAGAAACAACAAGAGTAAGAAAGAAGAGTGATCACCCATAAAGAATGTATGTCATGCATCATTTTTATTTTTATCATTCACGTTTTGTTTAGTACCCTGAACTTTTGATATTTTCATTCACTGTGTATAAATATATATAATGCATGAATAAGATAAGAATAAAAAAAAATGACAGAGTATAGGAAAGTGTGAGTGGAGAGTATAAGAGTATGAGATAAAGCATAGGATAATAAAGTAAAGAAAATATGAGGAGAGTGATGAGTGTGACAGACAAAACATGAGAGAAAAAGAGAGTGGATAAAATAATATAGTGTAAGTGGGAGTAAATGATACAGTGGGAGCTTAGTGGTTTGATACTTTGGTGTAGTAAAAAAAGGGGAATTTTGGCTAAAACCCTATGTATAAAAGTTCTAAGATAATAGAACTCATTAAAACTGATGTTTAGTAAAAACCCAATTTGATAGTAAAAAGACTAATAGACCCCTGTTTTTAAAAACTTCCCTTAATTTACAATCGTGCCATGATAGACACCCGGGCGAAAAAAGAGGATTTTTAGCTTTACACGTTCCATTGTTTTCGGCGGAAATATAGTAACGTATAGCACATCAAAAGCTTTCCAAAAAATTCAGTTTCCATTATTATACATAGCACCATACTTCATTCTAGGGTTTTTCCTTCACAAACGATCTTCCCCTTAACAAACCCAGAGGAATTGGAGAACACTAATTGCCGAAAAGGATTAAAGACCTAGGGCTTTCGACTGTGGAACCAGAATGGTGAAAAGAAGTGAGTAATTGTTTGGAACTTTTTTTCCCTGCTTGCATCCTTAATCTAAACAGTAAAATGGTGTGTGTTTACATTTAAATCGTATGATTAATGTTCCTAAATGAGTATGTTTTTTAGATGATTTGTTCTTATTTAACTAAAATATTGTCAACAATATTACAAATTATAGAAACCTAACAGTGAATTGGTCCATTCTAAAACTCCATCTGGTATATTTGTCATGCACATATCTACTTTGATGCTTTGGTGTAATAAAAAAAAGTGATCCACTTATTCATTCATTGATTTGTTTAGATTTAAAAAAAAAAAAAAAAGAAAAGCAACCAGGGTTGGTGTAACGACCCAATAAAAATCACACACACATATATGTATACATCTATACATATTTATATATATATATATATATATATATATATATATGTGTGTGTGTGTGTGTGTGTGTGTGTGAGTGTGTGTAAATATGTGTGTATATCTATATATATATATATATATATATATATAAGGATGTTAAATGACACGTAAGGGATAGCCAAATGGCATGAGTGGATGCCATATGGCCTGTGTGGGAATGCCGAATGGTATTAGAAGAAAGGAGTGCTGCAACACATGGCAATCTCCTATGAAAGTTTGGCATGAGCTTAAAACCCCGTGGCTGCTTTAGAGTGACAATTGGCTTAGGCTTCAAACCACATGTCATGTGATTTTCATGCAAGGGTATATATATAGCTGGGGGGTTTTGCTGTGCGGGAGGAGGAGAAAGAGAGAGAGAGAGAGAGAGAGAGAGAGAGAGAGAGAGCACAGTAGAGAGAGAAGAGAAGAGACTGAAGGGGGAGTGATAAAGGAGGCATACGCTCTTCTGTGAGGTGAGAAACCTGATTTCCCTCTAATGTATTTGTTTTATATAGAGGATTTAGTGGTTTTGAGAACTTGAAACCGTTAATGGATTCCCTGAAAATTTTAGATTTAAGTTTCTAGTGCTATAGATGTATTTAAGGGGTGAAACTTTGGTTGAAGGAGGGTTATGATCATAAGAAATTGCTGTATAAATTTGAAGTTCCAATTTTGTGTATGTAAGGAGAAATAAATCTAAAACCAGAATTTAGTTTTTGATAAATCGTGGGTTTAGAGTTGATTATTTCTTATGTTTTATAATTTTAATAAATACTAGAGCTCAAGATCTTTCCATGGACATCTAATTCGTAATTTTTGGGTGAGAAATGAGCCCTGTGGATTTTTTTAAAGTTTCTAAAATATTTAGATTTGAAATGAAAAATTCTGCAAAAAGGTAGCAGAACCCGTGAGGAAGAAGAAGGGGCAAATGATCTAGTGCTGTAGGGTGCATGCACCCTCGATGCACCAGCACTGATTTAAGGGGGTAAATGAGACTTTTTGAATATCAAATTTTTTCTAAAATCATAAAAAGAAATAATAAAAATTCTTAAGGGGTCATTTTGCTGTTTGGAAGATGAGAAAGTATATTTTTAAAGATGGGCTATTTCTGAGTTTTAATGCCATAACTAACTTTGAAGGCTTATAAAACTTTCATTTTAAATATGATTTTGATGAAACTTGAGTCTTTGTTCTCATGTTAAAGAGCACTACAATCTAGTTCAATTTGAATAAATTTCATGAAGTTGAAATTTATTGAATCAAATGACCATTTTGCCCTTTTGTATGAAAATGGTATAAATGAACTCCAAATTTAGTTTTCTTAAACCATAAAATTTCTTTTATTGATATATTGTTAGATTGTTGTTTTTGTAGTAAAAAGTTTATATGATTGGAATTGATTATGCATGAGAACTTTGAGAAATACCCATAAGCATGTTATATATTTACATGGAGGAGTTATTATATATTGTTGAGAAGTTGAGTATATTTGATAATGCATGAGAAGTATGCATAAGCAATTTATTCATTTACATTGAGAAAATTATATATGTTGAGAAGTTGAGAAGAGACGACTGGGTAGAGATTACCCTACAGTTAGTGCACTAATATGTCATATCATTTTTGAGGGCAAGGCCAGTGATATGGTATACACACATGATGAGCGGTGTGTGCTGTGGTCGTAAATAATATGTTTTGTATAAGTAGACAAGCATGCTATTAAATTTTATTTCAGGTTGTTCAAGATAAGCAAGAGGCAGGTATGAGTAGTTGCATTGAGAACATGCATATAGTGTAACGACCCGAAATGGGGACCGTTAGTTATATAGTAAGAAAATCAATTTTAAAGCCAATTTTGGTGGATGTTTAATAAAAATAATTCTTTTGAAAACATTTTTAGAAAATCCGGCATGGTCCCGTTTGTAAATAGGACATACCAAGTTATCGACTAATCATAAAACCTGTAGAAAACCCATTTGTAATCATTTCAACCATCCACACACTATTCCAAAAATAAATAAAACTATAAGCTGTATCGTAATCACATGGGTCTCATCCACATCTACATCCACTACTTATCCTTTTTTATTACAGGCCATGAATTAAAATTAATACATGCCTAGGCTCAAAGCCGAAATAAAATACAATGATCTTCTATATGAATGCACGCATGTTGATGTGCTTCCCAACCCCAGGTCAAGCTTTATTTTGAAAATATGACCTGCAAGAAAAACTGTGGGGGTATGAGCTACACGCTCAGTAGGAAAACATTTTCCCATAATAATCCAAGGTTTTAAAAACCATAATTTATATACTTTTCCAAAGCCCTGCAAAACCATTGATTAGTTTGCGATATAATTTTTCGGTTAATAAAACTAATACAAGTGTAACAAAATAAATGCGGAAGTTAAATCATTAAATACCAACACCCCTTTTTCTTTTTAAAGAGGTAAGAAATAACTCAAGTTATTTGTTATCAAAATCATCATTTTACAAATGAATTTAACCATCATTTTCTGATATCATATCACAGCCTTATAAGCCAATAACCAACATCCGCCATATCTGGCAATTCATAACATCAGTCTTTTAAACTGATAAATCCTCCCCAAGTCATGCGGGGCCCTCGCGCGCGGAATAAGAGGAAACACAGCAAGACATCCCTATCTGGGACCGCAGTAACCTTAAGAGGAAACACGGCAAGACATCCCTATCTGGGACCGCAGTAACCTCTATTCGGGCACATAGCCCAGGACTAAAGGATAGGAAAACACGGCAAGACGTCCCGTTCCTTTGGGACCGCAGTAATCCTGTCTCCAGTAGCCCTCATCACCATATCATCATCACTTTTTCTTTTCATTTATTAATTTCCATAATTCTCACATAATTCGGAAAATTATATATAAATCTTCCAAAAACCACATGATAGGTTTGTACTATGAAAACCATATAAAATAACTCCATAAATCATGATAATCATTTTCCAACCATTTTCAATATAATGGTTTCAAATCAGATATATAAAAATGACCTTCAATATTCCAACCACACAAAATAGTCCAATAGGTTTAAAAACCAACCCATTTAAACCCTTAAACATATATGAGTTTCATAAATAACAAGAATATAACAAAAAGGGGGTATGTAAACCAACCCATTGTACCCCAAATCATGTGAGGGTTTGAAATGTAACATGCATATGACCAAATAGGGTATAATACAAAACCCTAGATTTTCCAAAATTTATCAAAACCCATAAAATATGACCACATGCATGATGTTTATGCAAAGCATGTCAAATACATGTATTTTTATATGATTTAAACCCAAAACCCCCATGCATCAATGGTTTAAGATGAGAAAATGCCCCTACCTCAAAAATAGAGTGAAGAAATCCAAATCCACAACCATACGTGTGTAGATCAGGCCAAAATACGCTAGATCCGAGCTTGCCGGCGTCGGATCGAGGCTACCGCGCTCCGGCGAGCCACCGTCGAGCCTCTCCTTTTTTCTCCTTCTCTTCCTCTCTCTCTTTCTCTCTCAGCTGGGAAAGATGGGAAGAACCCTCTAGAAGTTGGGTTTATAAATGGGGTATAAGTGAGGGTATAATGGTCTTTTTACCCCATTAAAATCTAGCCCAAAAACTGAAATTCGTGCGTTATAGTCGACTATAATGAGTTATAGTCGACTAAAACTCCCCAAATTAAGTATTGTAACATTCTGCCTGACGATATAGCCGACTATAACTTATTATAGTCAACTAAATTTCTCAGCATGCACAAAAGAGGTTCTGCCTGATAATATAGTCGACTATAAGTCACTACAGTCAACTAAATTATTCAACAAGCATAAAAATAAATTCTGCCTAGCAATATAGTCAGCTATAAGTCACTGTAGTCAACTATATTGCTCAACATACACAAAAAGAAGTGTTAGGCTCACGAAAACCTACCTTAGCACATCCTAATCCAAAATTCTCATAAATTAAGCCTTGGGTCCTCACATATAGAGTTGTATTTTTAAATGATTTATATTGAGTTGATATGTGATTTATTATGTGATAAACCTCATTGAGCCATTAATGGCTCATGGTGTTATTTTAATAACATCTTACAGGAGTGGAGAACCAGTAATGGAAGGGAGATCGAGCAAATTTACAAGTGTGGACAAACTTTTGTTTATGTAAATATAAGTTTAGAGAATTTGAACTTTTGAACTGTTTAGTTGTTTGTATCTTGAGAAGTTGTAATACCTTTAAGTAGTTATATTGTAAATGAAGGTATTTACCAGTTAATTAGTTTTGATATACGTGTGAATGTTTAGTTAAAAAGAAGTGTTAGTTCTGTCGCCACCTCATTAGGCTATGAAAAGGCTATTTTTGGGGCGTGACAGTTGGTTTTATAAAGAAGAGTGCCTGGAGAAAATAGAGAAGGAGATAGCAAGAGAGAGATCAGATAAAAAACAAAATTCAATCAGAATGTAAAGTGGATTGAGTCCACTTTGATTTTCTAACAAACAAAAAATAATATTGGGAAGGTTTTAATATTATAAAAAAAAAAAAAAAAAAAAGAAGCCCAAAAAAAAAGGCCCAAACCAAAAGATGGTCCAAAAAAAAAGAGCCCAAACCAAAAAAAAAAAAAAAGAAGCCCAAACCCAAAAATGGTTGGAAAAAAAAATGATGATGTCATCAATGACATCATCAATAACGTCGACGTTTGATAGATTTAGCCTGTTTGACTTGATTTGACCATTTTTGACCCGTTTGGCTAGTTTGACCCATTTGATTGGTTTGACCCGCTTTGATAAGTTTGGTTGATTTGACCCGCCTGACTGGATTGACCCGATTTAACTGATTTGACATACTTAAAAAAACAAAAAATGAAAAAACAATATTAAAAAAATCCCAAAAAAATTCATATATATATATATATATATATATAAGAAAAAAAAAAATCGGTTAAATCTTTGCTTTATAAAATTCACCAAAAAAAAAATCAAAAAATTCCAAAAAATCAAAATTTTTTTAAAAAATTCTAGAAAAATATTATTTAAAAAAATTGGATCCAAATGAGAATGGAAGATTGTGGGAATATTGTAATAGGCCTAGATGCAAAAAATGAATAGACTTTAATTAGTTGAATCCAATGTGTTACTTTGACTTAATGTGTCCTTATTGTGATTTTATGTTGGGCTTTCTCTTAGGGTTTTAGGCACAGTCTTTAATATCGTCGATATGGACAATATATCATCAAATCATTGGGTGTTGATACAATATCTTCTTACAGTAAATGAAATTTTCAGAAAATGCAACATATCGACGATATATTGCGATATATCGTCAATATCGATAGATATGGAATAAATCGTGATTTATCTTTGAATAATGTAAGATATCGGTGATAAGTTGGAGATATATCGTTGATATACCGGGGAATATCCACACAGGGAATCTTTCTTTACTGTTTTTGGCTTAGTGCTTTGCTACTGGTTGAATTTTTTGCCAAAGTTCAGTCCTTCCCACTCCAAACCGATAGTGGGAATCCCTTTTTGTCACTCACAGCCTTCCCCCTCCTTTACGTGAATGAAAATTATGAAAGCAATGAAAGAGAACTAGGGCTTTTTTTTTCTTTTGCTACTAAATGGCTAATGGTACACTGCTGCTACATAATTTTGAAAATTATTGTCCTTCACAGCCTTCACTCAATCACTCATTCACTCCCTTTTCACATGAAAATGTGAAAGAACCCTCCCACCAGCCCTTTACAGCATGCCTTTTTTTTTTTTCAAAATAATTGTCTTTCATTCACAGTTTCACTCCTGCAGGTAAAAGATAAACTACTGCCTGTTGGGTCATCACTTCATTCCCACTATAAGTGAAGTAAGTAAAGTTGTGACTTCTAAACAAAGGAGCAAAAAAGGAGTTGAGAAAAATCAAAAGAAGCTGAGGAAAAAGCAAGTAGCAGACTAGTAGGCAACATCAAACAGGCAGTGCATTAAACCATTAATTGAAGACTTGAAGGTTATATATTTTATATTATGTTAATTACTTAATTTATACAATTGTACACTTCTAACAAATGTACCTAACGAACTTTGTTGCTCTTTTTATAATCCCTTAGACAGTAATTCATAAATCATAATTTCTTATTATTTCAATTATTATATAGTTAATTAGTTATATCATTATATAATTATATACTTATATGTTTTACAAGTGTTCAAATTAATTTCCCTACGAAATAATAATGGTTAGTAAGCTCTTAGCTCGTCCAAATTAATTTATTCTTATATATGTACTAATTATACAATTTATACTTAATTACTTATACACTTATATACAATTATGAGATTTGTCTTAAAGTTATAAATTTATAATCACTTAAACAGTAATTTATAATTCATAATTTCTTATTATTTTAATTATTATATAGTTAATTAGTTATATTATTATATAGTTATATACTTATATGTTTTAGAGGTGTTCAAATTAATTTTTCTACAAAATAATAATAGTTAGTAAGCTAATAGCTCGTTCAAATTAATTTATTCTTATACACGTACCGATTATACAATTTATACTTAATTACTTACACACTTATATAGTTATATACAATTATGAGATTTGTCTTAAGGTTATAAATTTATAATCACTTAGACAGTAATTTATAATTCATAATTTCTTATTATTTCAATTATTATATAGTTAATTAGTTATATCATTATATAGTTTTATATTTATATGTTTTACAAGTGTTCAAATTAATTTGTTTACAAAATAATAATAGTTAGTAAGCTAATAGCTCGTTCAAATTAATTTATTCTTACACACGTACTGATTATACAATTTATACTTAATTACTTATACACTTATATAGTTCTATATAATTATGAGATTTGTCTTAAAGTTATAAATTTATAATCCCTTAGACAGTAATTCATAATTCATAATTTCTTATTATTTCAATTATTATATAGTTAATTAGTTATATCATTATATAGTTATATACTTATATGTTTTACAAGTGTTCAAATTAATTTGTCCACGAAATAATAATGGTTAGGAAGCTGTTAGCTCGTCCAAATTAATTTATTCTTATACACGTAATGATTATACGACTTATACTTAATTACTTACTAGCTTGCACGTGCCCAGTATTTTTTTAAGGGGGCGCTTTTGATGTGATTTTTTGGTATTTTGGTATTTGCATGTAAGTGAATGTGTAGATAGAAGAATTATATTAGTAAGTTACGTTGAAAAAGTATTAAAATAAATTGATTAAGTGCACAAGCTTGAAAAATTGGATAAGAAATAAAGATTACAAAGAGATTTCTGAATCTAGAGATAAATGACATTTAATTATATATACATGTCAAATGTTACAAAATACACTACAAAAAAAGAGAGCAATTACAATTGATTTTAGTGACCAAATTAAGTAATGGTCACAATTATTTTGACCACTAATTTAAAATTTATTTAAAAAAAGGTTTTTTTTTTCCTTTCCATCATAAAGTTTTCATCAGTTTTTGTTTCCTTGATTTACCTAAGAATTGTGACGGACAATAACAGTCGCAAAGATTTGTGACGAAAATATTCGTCACAAGTCATTCTTTTGCAACCTTTTAATTCGTCACAAAACACTGAAAATACTTTTGCAACCATTTTAATTCGTCACAAATATATGATCTCCCATCCCACTATCCATCTCTTGACACGCATGTGGCTTTGCAGATTTTTTTTTCTCCTTTTCATTCTCTCACGAAACTTTTCACCTTTCCCTCCATTCACTTCTATCTACTTGCTTTCTCTCTCTTACCTCCCAAACCCAAATGAACCCTAATGACAAAATCAGCTCTCATGCCTCTCCCACCGTAGTGCTCACATCCTGATCTCCCTCTATTCGATCTAAATTTCTGGACAAATTTCAGGGGAGAAATTTCAGAACAGCTGTGAATGGGACAAATTTCGAGGGAGAAATTTCAGAACAGTCGTGAAGGGGACAAATTTCAGGACA
This sequence comes from Liquidambar formosana, assembly GCA_039720395.1. Lineage (NCBI taxonomy): Eukaryota > Viridiplantae > Streptophyta > Magnoliopsida > Saxifragales > Altingiaceae > Liquidambar > Liquidambar formosana. Next base: position 24,423,777 of record CM077821.1, read on the forward strand.
GCCGAAAGGGAAAAAGGGGAGATTAGAACAAATCTTCTTCTTCTTAGTCTCAGATCTTCTTCTTCACTCCAGGTATGTGTGTGTCTCTCTCTTCTTTGTCTCGTCTCCTTCTCTCTCTTTTTTTTGTTTTCTTTTTCTTTTTCTTTTTCTTTTTTGATAAGCTCATCTCCTTCTCTCTTTTCTTCTTGTTCGACTGGTTCTGTGAAGGGAACAAATTTCAGGACTGCTGAAAGAGAAAAAAGGAAGATTTGGACAAATATTCTTCTTCACTCCAAGTATGTGTGTCTCTCTCTCTTCTCTGTCTCGTTTCCTTCTCTCTCTCTTTTTTTTTTTTGTTTTTTTGTTTTTTGATAAGCTTGTCTCCTTCTCTCTTTTCTTCCTGTTCAACTGGTTCTGTTTAGTGATTGGTTCCCTTGTGCTTAATATTATTGGTGATGCTTAATGCTGAAACATGAATTTACATGTATTGGAAATGGAGGTTTGAATCTTTGAATTTTTTATTTTAAAGTTTTCAGCTCATTAGATTTTTAGTTGTTACATGAGCCTTTAGTCCCTCCTTTGGTCCTTCCTTTCTACTCCCTGCGCTTTTCCCTCCATTTTCACAGGCAATTCCCTATTATAATATTCGATAATGGCTTCTTTCACCATGTGTTTGTGTATAGTTCTTATGATTTTAAAGTTCACAGCTCATTGGATTTATAGTTGTTATATGAGCCTTTAGTCCCTCCTTTGGTTCTTCCTTTCTACTCCGTGCGCTTTTTCCTCATTTTCACAAGCAATTCCCTATTATACTATTTCGAAAGTGGCTTCTTTCACAAATATGCTTTGGCGTGCAAATTCTTTGATCTCTCTCTCTCTCTCCCATGTGCGTTTGCTCATCCAATGTCCAACCTTTTTTTTTACCTCCCCACCACCCAACACCAACCAAAAAAAAAAAAAAAAAACAAAAAAAAAAAAAAAAAACTATTTTATAGCTCTCTATTATGTATTGTAAATGGAAATTTCTACTGAAGTGTTTGAGGCCTACTCATTGGTCCCTGAAGATGTGTTATTTTATTATGAGGACAATTCATATCTGAATATCTAAAAGAAAATATCTAAATGAAGTAAATATCTTCACTAGTGACTTAATTACTTTTCAATTGCAATGAGGACTCATCACCTAGGGTCATGAGAATTCTTACAATGCTGATCTTTAAACACAATATATTTGTTGGCCTTCGACATTATGACATTTGGTTCACTTCCTGGGCATGTTGAATTTCGTAGGCAAGATTCAAACCTTTTCCATTATAGTGTGTTTCTTATTTATTTATCTATATATATGTGTGTGTGTGTGTGTGTGTGATTCAAGTTAAAATTAATGAGTTAACTTTCTGTATTCATCAGAATCTTGACTTATTAATGGAGCTGGTACTGAGCTTTTAAACCTGTTCAGGGGGAAGTGATTTGAATGCACAGCACTGGCCAATGTACTAAGTTGCAATTTAATTATACTGCAGGCTTTTTTGTTTCTTATTTATATATTTAAATTATTTTTTCAAAATTGATTTTAGTGCATGAAAAGTTCCATTGTTTTTTGAATATGTCTGGCCTTCCCATTCCTTAACATGGTAAGCTTACACTTCACGACACTATTTGGGTGGGTTCTTTTGGGATTATTTGGTGTCAGTTTGTTCTTATTGAACAAACATATAAAAATGTGACTTTCCAATAGATACACCTTTTCAGGAACCATTGAAAGGAGGGCTGTAAAATTCTGCATATAACTGGCATGTATGAACAGAAGGATCTCTTGAAATATTTCTGGATAGATGGTTAAATGTTGGAGTAGCTTACTCAAAAAATGTTAGTTATTGACTTGGACAGAGACCATTTCTTGTAGTGGTTGCCATGGCTACCATCCCTCAATGTAGCATCATCAATTAGATAAGGTCGGATAGTCAAACTGATCTGATGAATGGAATGTCAATGAATGGGCATGGGAGGGGGGACGTTAAAAGTTATTAGCAAGGGAGAAGAGTGCATCATCAAACTTGAGGATAAGTCTACTGGTGAAGTTATCTTTGGATTACTATTATAAGAAAATGGAATATACCTTTCCACTTTTAAAATTTTATTTTTAATCTCAGTTTGATATATTGAACGTAGGTGAACTATATGCTCGGGCATTTTTAAGAAATGGGGAGCCGCATCCAGTGGAGCTTGTAATTGATAGCAGTAGGTTGATTCCATTTGCACTTAAACCAAAGTCTACCTTTATGAACTATTGTATTGTTGGACTATGCTGTTAAAATTATGTTCAACAAGCAGTTGAGATAAATTTTGTTGTATAATTTAAGCTTATTCATCCTAAGCCTGCTGATAAGCACAAAATATTCATTGAAATTACTCCCTAATTTATATTTTCTAGTTATTTTATTATATTTAATTTGGTGTGTTTAAAGTGTTTTTGATTTATTGCAGGGCTGTTGAGTTTATACCAGAAAAGATGACAATCGGGACTACTTAAGCTAATAAATGCAACTTGAAGTGGGTTTCTCATTTGCCTAAAATTTTATGGAGCTTCAACAAGAGTTGGGTCAACAATTTTGAAGATTTGAGCAACTGAAATTCAAAGTTAAGCAAAGAAATTCATGATCCCAAATTCAGCAGCAAATCTAGACAGATTGACCAAGTTGTGGTAATCTGGCCATAACTTGTGATTACCATATCCGATTTGGGTGAAATTGGTGGCTCTGGAAAGAAGACTTAAAGGACTACAATTGTTTAGTTTATGGAATTTCTTGATTTAAACGTCTTCCAAGTAAAAAATGAGCTGGAAGTGGACTTATTTGCAAAAATCTGAATCTGGCAGAATTTGTCAAAGTGAGAACATGGGCAGCCAAGAATTCAAAGAAAGGGGGCATTGATTTTGACTTGTGGGATCAGCTGGATGCTTTCCCCATCTCCTCTAAATACTAAGGGAATTCACATAACAAAGAAGAAAAGAGGAGGTACAAAGACGGCAAAGGGGAGAAACTAGTTCTTGGTTATCTACATGACCAACTAATCTTTGTCTTAGGGTGGAGATGAAGGCCTAATCAAGTATTGTGTATTTTATTGTATTGTGTTGTGGATTTGATTATTTGTGTATAAGGATTGCATAACTAGGAGGATTGTACTATTGATACAATTGCTTTTAGTGTTTTTATTTCAAATTGTGTTTAATTTCTGTGATTTTAAATACAATGGTTATGCAATGGTTTTCACTGTATATATATTTGGAAAGTAAGATGATTCATGCTTAGATAAGATGAGTTGTGCTCACAAATTAGTTTAGAGTAGAGTAGGTGAGACGGTTCATGCTATATCTTTAATGAGTTATGCCTAATTTACAAATATATGAACCTTTCTTGATGATGTCATTGGGCTTGTAGCTACAATGAGTCTTGCTCATACCAAATAATAACTTTTTGAAACACGTTACAATAAGAGCATTTTTATACAAGATTAGTGGTGGACTCGAGACCCTAAGTACTTCTTATCTTGAAGAAAATATAAATTTATTTTGCTTGCATTACATAGAGTTCAAAAATACAAAAATCATCTTTTTTGAATTATTTTAGTATTCAGTTTTCAAAATTAAAATAATCCTAGTACAGTCCCTGTGGTACAACACCTGTACTACCACTATATACAAATTTTTGCATCCTACGGGTAATTGATTTTGACACGATCAAATTTTTGGCGCCGTTGCCGGAGACTGTCAGTGCGATTGCGTTAATTAGAGAATTGATATTCTACTATAATTCTTAGTTTAGAATTTTTTTTTTTGTTTTTACTAATTTTGTTTTTTTTTTCCATTTGCAGGTAATTGGTAGACTACATAGACGAGCAGACATTAGGCTAAAATATATATATATATATATATATATTTTTAAAAAGAAATTTTTTTTTTATACTATTCAAGGACGGTTATACCGCTTGCCTAATTTGACAACTAACATAACTTGACTAACTATTCAAGGACGGTTGTACCACCTGTTTTATTTATTTATTTCATTTTAGTATTATTATTATTATTGTTATTATTATCATTATTATGGCCGGTTTTACTGCCTACTGATAGATATATATATATATATATATATATATATATACATCTTTTCTTTCTTTTCTTTTCTTTTCAAGGATGGTTGTACCGCCTGTGTTATTTTATTTTATTTATTTATTTCATTTTATCTTTCAAATATATCACCTTGTTGTAATTATTCTTGTTTTCTTGCAGCTGCATACAAAAAAAAAAAAAGAAAAATGAGATAAAAAAAATTTTTAAAAAGAGTTTTGAGGTTTTGAGGTGTTGTATGCATGGACGTCATTCTTTGTTTCCTAACTTAGTACCCTTTGACTCTGAGAAAGAATACACCCTTAGGACTATTAGACTGTCTTCAGAATCTAATAAGACTATTGGTACACCTAAAATCATGAGTACAGAAAACCAAAACATGCCCAAGCCATTGAGGGAGTACTTCACCCCCTCTACATACACATCACCTTCCTACATTCGGCTACCCATTGTAGCTACTACTCAATATGAGATTAGGTCCAGTGTGATCCAAATGCTTCCATCTTTCTATGGACTGAGAAATGAAAACCCCTATAAGCATTTTGATGAATTCCTTGAAATTTGTTCTATAGTCAAATTCCCAAATTTTTCTGATGATGCTTTTAGATTAAGGTTTGTTTCTATTCTCACTTAAGGATGATGCCAAAAACTGGCTTAACTCCTTAGAAGGCAACACAATTACCACATGGGAACAAATGCAACAAGAATTTTTAAAGAAGTATTTTCCCATAGGCAAGACCAACCAAATTCGGCGAGCTATCATGAGTTTCTCACAACTCGATGGTGAGCAATTTCATGAGACTTGGGAGAGATTCAAAGACCTCATTCATAAATGTCTTCACCATGCAGTGCCCAAGTGGCAACTGGTTCAATGCTTTTATGACGGTTTATCCACAAATCACCGTCAAATGGTGGATGACTCTTATGGTGGGACTTTCAAGATGAAAAGTGAAAATGAGGCCTGGGAATTGTTTGAGAACCTTAGTGAGAATTCCTTTCAACATGTTGCGGCCTCTAGGAGTGAAAAACCAACATCTTCTAGTTCTCAAAAGAGAGGAGGTATCTATGAAGTAGGGCACTCCATAGATATTTATGGGAAAGTGGATGCTTTATCTAAAAAGCTTGATCAATTGTTGTCCATAGGCCAAATCCCTACAACATCTTCTCAGCCTCCTACCTTACAAGAAGAATGTGCTTTATATTCTAGCCGTGCTCGCTTCATAAGTGAATGCCCAATGGCTTCCCAATTCCCTGAGTTTGTCCAAGAACAAGTCAATGCTGCTCAAGGATTCTCTAGATCGGGTAATGATCCTTTCTCTAATACCTATAACCTGGGATTGGGAAACCACCCCAATTTTTCTTGGAAACAAGCTCCAGGCAACTCATTTGCCCAATCTCAAAGGCCAAATTTGCCTAATATTCTCAACCCTTCTGGTTATCAACCTATTCGACTACAGCAACCATTCCCACACTCTAATCTTCCACCTCCAAGAAATCCATCTTTTGAGGAGAGAGTGTTGCAAGGCCTTCAAGGACTTGAGGCCAGCACACAAATGCTACATTCCCATACTCAGTTAAGAGCCAAGTTTGAAGCCCAAATCGGGCAATAGCAAATGCTCTTAGTAAACGAGAGGAGGGAAAACTTCCAAGCCAACCAGTGAACAATCCTAAGGGTCAATATTCCATAGAAAATTCACAGGCTGATAATGCTTACCAGGAGCAAGCAAAGGCAATCGTGACCTTAAGAGATGGGCGAGTGATTGATACTAGGTCTGGAATGGATGAGGAAAAAAATGGCCAATCAATTAGCAAGTCCAAGGATTCAGGGATTGAAAAAATAAATGAATCAAAGAAGGATCCTCTTCCATCTCTTTCCACATCACTAAATCCTGTGGCAGCACCATATTTGCCAAAAGCTCCTTTTCCCACTTGTCTTGATGCACCTTCTCCTTTTGGAAAAAAAGGAACATCTATAGAAGACATAATGGAAATGTTCAAACAAGTGAAAATCAATCTTCCCCTTCTTGATGCCATCAAACAAATTCCATCCTATGCCAAATTTCTCAAAGACCTTTGCACTCAAAAGCGCAAGACTCAGGCACAAGTGTCCAAAAAGGTGTTTCTAACCGAGCAAGTGAGTTCCATTTTGCAAAATAGCACTCCTCCCAAGTTTAAGGATCCCGGTGCTCTTACCATCTCATGTGTGATAGGAAATCATTCCATAGACAGGGCACTCTTAGACTTAGGGGCAAGTGTTAATCTCCTTCCTTATTCGGTATGTGAGCAATCTAGGCTAGGTGAGTTGAAACCAACATCAGTTACCTTGCAATTAGCTGATAGATATGTTAAGGTGCCACGTGGAATAATTGAGGATGTTCTTGTTAAGGTAGATAGGTTCTACTTCCCTGTAGACTTTCTTATTCTTGATATGGAACCAATATGCAATCCAGGAAAACAAATTCCCGTCATCTTAGGTCACCCTTTCTTAGCTACAGCTAATGCTTGCATCAATTGTAGGTCTGGAGTGATGGACTTGTCCTTTGGTAACATGAAAGCAAGGTTAAATGTGTTTAATGCTGCTCAACAACCTTCCAAGGAGGATGATTGTTTTGCAGTAGATGTCATCGATGGTTTAGTTGAAGAAGCCTTACCCTACGTTTTAACTGAGGATCCATTGGAAACATGTCTAGCTCATTTTGGCTATAATGAGTTTGATATTGAAAAATCTATTGAGGAAGTGGATGCTATGCTTGAACTACCACCCCTCCTGGATCATGCACCTTGGAAATCCAAATTTGAGTCTTTGCCTCCATTGTCTAGTGAACCTACCTTCCTTTCCACTGAAGTGCTTCCCAAACTTGAGTTGAAGCCATTCCCCGATACACTTAAGTATGCATTCTTAGGACCTGATGAGACCCTTCCACTCATTATAGCATCTAACTTGACTACTGAACAGGAAAGTCAACTTATGAACATGCTTAAAGAATATATGGGTGCTATAGGATGGTCTGCGGCTGATTTAAAAGGGATCAACCCTTCCATTTGCATGCACCGCATTCATCTTGAGGAGAATGCCAAGCCAATTCGTGAAATGCAAAGGAAGTTAAATCCTAACATGAAGGAGGTTATAAAAAAAGAACTTGTGAAGTTATTAGATGCAGGTATCATATACCCCATCTCAGATAGTAAATGGGTAAGTCCTACTCAAGTGGTGCCTAAGAAGTCAGGAATTACTGTTGTTGAAAATAAGAATGGTGAACTAGTTCCAACACGTACAACAACAGGTGGCGTGTTTGCATTGATTATAGGAAGCTCAATTTGGTAACTAGAA